>ML809362.1:308786-334430 GCA_009831015.1 Picea engelmannii
ATTCCATCAATAAATTCATTCTTTGCAAGTTGGAGGTAACACAGGTGTGGGTCGCATTGTACGAACAGAAGAGGAGGAAATGGGATAGTCACAGGAAATAATTTAGACGGTTGAATGGTAGAAGCATGCCTTATATATATATATATATATATATATATATATATATATATATATATCAGTGAATTTAGAAATTGATGCCATCAATAAATTCATTCTTTGCAATTCGGACGCAACACAGTCATAAGAAAGAATTTAGACGGTTGAATGGTAGAAGCATGCCTTGTCCTGATCATTTAAAAGAAAATATTCCAGTGATATGCCCCAATAGTTGGGTTGTTGACCAAGTCATAGATAAATACAGTGCATCTGATTATTACCCACGTGCTGAAGAGGATGCACTAAACATAGGGATTTGGTGCAACAACTTGGTAATAATCTCTTTGTGTACATTTCGCAACATTTAATGCACCTTTGAAATATAACATCTATATTTTATATTTTATTGGTCGAATTATTAGACACATGACACTACTTTTTTCACCTTTTTATAGGTGCATTTATTCCTGTCTATGTGGGCATATGGACATCATTTTCGCACACATGATGCCGACGATGGACACATGACACAAGACTGTCAAGTGGAAGTCAAGTTCAAATAATATAGTCATGCTAGCCACTGTGATCAAAACCTAATATGAGGGACGTTAGGTTATGTTGGAAAGATACAATATATCATTCAGGTGGACTTCTCTTCTTTCCAATGTGTTATTTTTAGGTGCAAGTGGTGGGACACCTTTGATCAAAATAATGTAAAGGAAGATCGCGATAGTGGGATGATATGTATCAAATATAGAAAGATGTGGGATGAAGCTAAAGAGCCTTATGTTTTCCCAAAACATTGCAACAAAGTGTTTTTTTACCCAAATGTGTTGGATAGGGTTTGGTGGTTCGTATTGAGACACAACCCTAGACCAAAACATATTTTTGAGAACAAATGTGTTATCATGCCAAGCGAAGAAGATAATGAGGGTGATGACAACAGAGAGTGACATGTACATGTTTTATTTCATCTTTAATACAATTGTTGTTTCTTTTTGTTATATTCTTTATTTCGCTAACTATATTGTTTTTTATTGATCTTCTGACATGGGAAATGTTAAGTTAATTATAAAAAATCTTTGAACAATTTTAGTTGGTTAAAATTCAGTTTGATGTGTAATGTGTTTGTCTTTCAAATTATTTGTGATTGCATGGAACAATTGTTATTTGAACAAATTTATATGTCGTTGCATATATTTAAAAATGTTTCTTATTCTTTAAGTATTTCCAATTGTGAAATCCTGAAAAAATGTTAAATGTCCAGTTTAACTTTTAATGGGATATGAAATTATATTTTTTATGTTGATATAATTAGATGTAATGATATGGTTGATATGCATGTTTAATAGTACACCATTTTTTAGGATACATTAACATGATGATTCAAAAACTGAGTTTATGTTAATTTATTTTGTATATTTAAAAGTAAGATTAACAAAAAATGTGGTTTATAATTAAAAAATTAAATTTATAACATGATTTTGTGATAATTTTGTTTTTAACTAAAGCAGTGTTTGTTAGTTTACATACCTTTATCATTTCTTTTGAAAATATTTATAAAATTATTCCCCCAATGTTGAGTAAAACCACAATTAATGAAGTCATTTAAAATTTGATAGCAATCAACTTATGAAATAATGAAAAAAATAACAATAGGAATATTTGCATCCATAAAATTTTAAAGCCAATAGAATGTTTATCATTGGAGATCATAACTTTTTATCATAACAATTTTTAGTGTAGAAGAGTCTATTCAAAAAGGTTAATTAGTACAATGGAAAATAATATTTATTCACATGTAATTTGTTTTTTGATTTTTTTTTTAGTTTGAATGAATATGTATAATAAACTATTTATGCAATTATAGTTTCAATTTTACAGTTATATTTTCAACCATATTGAAATTTGTAATTTATAAAAATAAACATGATGATGATAACCATCTTATAACAAACATAAACAACATCTAAATTAAACATTTATACTCACTAGCTAACATCATCTAATTATATATACCTCTAACACATATACACATCATTAACTAGCTAGAACACATATCTAATAATTTAGCATGGCATCATCATTGTGATCACATCTAACAAAAGATAAGCATTTTCTAACATCATCATCACATACATCTAACAAGCATCATTTAACATACACATATATCAAGCACATTTAACAAACATATCTAACATGACCTAACAATATACACATCAACATCAACATATAAATTAAGTACATCATCAACATGATGAATAGAAAAAAACACCATATCTGGTCCAACCGGTGGGATAATGTGCATATCTACAAGAGTAGTGGAGGCCTGGTCTATAGTGGAAGATGATGGATGATGAATAGGTTCTTCTTGCTCATATAGGTGAGGTGAAAGAGGAGGATGAGGAATAAATATGGCATGCTCATCTAGGTGAGGTGGAAGAGGAGGAGGAATATGTGTTTCCTCCTCATGATCTAGGTGAGGTGAAGAAGGAGGAGGAGGAGGAGAAATATGTGTTGCCTCCTCATGATATGGGTGAGGTGAAGGAGGAGGAGGAGGATGTGGAGAAGGATGATCATGACCACCCTCATCAATTGATGGGGTACTGGACGAACGGGCGGTACTGGAAGAAGAGTTGTGCCTATAATCGGGATCCCTCCTCCCTACTAGTAGCCTGGCAACTCCGACGATATGACGCACAAGAGGCATCATATCATGCAACAACTCCCTACAAATATTTAAGAGTGTAGGATATGTTGTGATGTCTCGCATCAGGGCAGGGAGGACTCCCACCTCAGTCAAAAGTGCAGAGAGTCGGTCACCCAACTCCAACCTAAATCTAGTATTAGACCTACGGTGCATGCCACCAGGTATCTGCACCTGAGGACCCTGACTCGCCGTGACCTCAGACATCATCTCCTCATCATCATCTACTGGGGGAGGAGGCACGCCCATAAGTAAAGTGCCAATATCTTCAAAATATATAGTACAGAACAATAATTACATAGTTAATTCATTAAACAATTTAAAAAAACAAGTTAAAGAATGTGTTAGAATTATTTTTTTTCTAATTAACTAAGAAAATAAAATGAAACTATATTAATTTAAACAAAACAAAAATATTACCTCTATCATCTGGTGGCTCATTCGTTGTGAAGAATATGTTAATACATCCTCGCCAATCCAAACCTGTGTAAGGACACAACACCATGATGAACATGTGATCCGCCTCACTAGATAGTAGCCCCAATGCTTCTGTGGAAATCCTGGCCAGAAACTCCAGTTGGCCCCTCTTGGGCATCATCTCCCTCCACATGTGCATCTGCAACTCAATCATTAGCATAGCAGGTTGACGGACAAAAGTAGTCCTCATCTCCGGAAACCTCTCAAAAAATAAGAAAAACATCTTTGAGGAAAAAGGGAAATTCGACCTCGTACATATCATAGCACGACATCTGTCTAGTGCTATACAAAACTACCGCAAAAAAATGGTAGACCATTTGATACACCATGGCCTCTATACCAACAAATCAACATAATAAAAAAGAGGTAAACTAATTCACTCCCCATCACTGGTAAAGTGTACTATGGTCATCACTAACATTGAGATGCACCTAACCTCCTATGCACCGAAAGAAGTGATCTGTAGTTCTCCACCAAACACCTGAAAATCAGTTGGGGAATGTACATCAACCCCAATACATCATTGAGAGTACATGAGATGACTCTGTGCTGTGACACCTACTGGGACATTTGGGAACTAGGGAAAATCCTCCCCCCTCCTAAATATCCCAGTGATAAAATAAATATCCTCCTCAATGGGATGGTACCACTAATCAGGACCCACACAAAAATTTGTCGATGGACATCCCATTGATGGATTAGGTGCATCAACAAGACAGAGTGCCCCTTCACAGTACTTAAGGTGGCCTACACTCCTCAAGAGAACATGAGTCGTTGTAGTAATAGGGAGACGGTACAAATCCCTCTTCCTCTCCCTCACCTCCCATTCCCGTACAACATTGTACAGGTCCACCCTCTGCTCCTACTGCTGCTCTCTATGCTCACATGTCTGCATGATTAACATATGAAATACATCAACTTCACTCATACATAAAACATAAAAAAATTCTACTGAATGGTAAATTTATCTATAAATACAGAAAAATAACTTCCTTCACAAAATAAGTTAATTGGATTACCGATGTGCTAAAAAAACTATCACTCACCGTAAGTGGTGTGTATATATTGTGAGAATCATCCATGGTGCGTAGGTGTAAAGTAATGCATAGAACAAAATATGTTATACTATGTTATGTGGTGCGTTGTAAAACAATACTGCACCGGGGCGCTACACTACAACACATACGCATCGGTGTGTTACATTTATCCTACACACCGTGTAAACCAAAAAACAAATTAAAATCTTAACGCATGTAAAAAACCTTTTAGAAATTAGAAAAAAATCGGTGGATATACGTTCACTAAACGCATCGGTGCATGTAACAAACATCAATGAACCATCACATAAAATTTCCAAATTTCTGAGTACGGAACGTTTTGCGGTGCATTCCAGTCTTTACTATCGCACCTCATACGGTGCCACTAAAAACATTTATGGGGTGCACTGCAACACAATGTTACATTTCTCAGTGGTGTGTTTCGTAAACATGAACACCCCAGTGTGCATGTTTACCAATGCACCACGTAAAAATATATCTGATAAGGGTGGTGCGCCATGTACTTTAATGACTCAGTGCGTTATTTGTACTTTGACGCACCGCCCTACGAGTTATACTTTTTCGGTGCATCCTTAAATGGACGCGTTAGTGAATTTATGTTTACCAATGCACCACCGATAAAGGTAACAAGGTATGTGATGCGCCCTGTAAATTTACAGGTCGCACTATAGGTGGTGCGAGTCGAGTGCTTCGAAAGAAAAGCACAATTTTTTTTTTTTTTACACTTAAAATTTCACCCAATTTTGAATTTTTATCCGGTGAAAACTTAAGTTATGAAGAAACAAGGAAATTACCTAGACATTTTTTCATCGGGGAGGCATGGTTGTGACGTACTAAAAAAAACCAAATTTTCCCACCATTTGGAAAAATTCGAAATTCACACACCGAGCAATAGACGAAAGGAAGGAAATTAAGGAAATCACCAACGACATGGCGCTTCAGATAGGAAAAGGTTGTGTTAGTAATGATAGTCACCCTTAAATTGTAGGAGGATGAGCCCAGTACCCATCAGATTTTTTGGTGGATGTTTGGCTTATATGAGTGGAGGTCAATGGACAAAACTCAATATATGAATGATGTTCAACACAGAACTAGACAAGAAATGTACAGGGAAGTGACGACCACAACTAACTTCAGTCAATGAATTGAGTTTAAGTGTGAGCAGAGGGAAGACTTAGTAAGAAAGGTGGACAAGACTACTATGGGCATCAGGCCTTCAAGTAGCTTGGAGAAGAAAAACTCAGACTCAATATCACTCTTAAGCTCAAGTTTTAGACACTGAAATATGTCCAAACAACACAGTCACAACAACACAATGATCAAACCTACATCACCATGCAACTACAAAAAATCGACTGGATCCTCCATTCCCGAGCCATTCAGTGTAAGAGGGAAAAAAATCATAAGGAAGCTGACTAAAAATGGTCACGATATCACTGTAATCAAACCTACATTACAACATCATAACAACCCTCAACTAGATCCTCTATGCCCAAGTGTTTTAGCATAATTTTTACAAGAGATGAAAAGAGGATGGCTTCTATTAATCTGAAAGTCTCAAATCTTATACATAACTAGAGAATAGTTCTGGCATCAAAACATTACAAAATAGGGAGCTCTTCTCAACCAGTTGATGACCTTAACAAAATATCAAAACTATTGATTTATACTCACAACAGTCCCCGACTATCAGGAGAGTGATCTGATCACTACATTCAAAACTTTGTGTTTGAGCAGTCTTCTGTCGGAATGTGCATGTATTCCTCTATAAGACATGTGCTTAGATTGGCATGGGCCTATAGAGAAATCCGTCCACAGGGGTACTTCAGGCTGACAGCTCTGCTTTCCATGGTCGGCTCCTCCATACTTGCTAATTACTGAATGAGTCAAGGTTTCAACCACCCGACCTGACTTCCATTAACTTCTTTTGCTCGGGGACTCATCGATATTTAAAGCTCAGGGGGAAGCCATGTGCTGCTCTCGGATAGGACGCCATATAAACATGTGATTGTGGGGCTTCTCAAGAGTGGTTTGGGTTCAGACTTCTTTTGGGTCTACAATCCACCACCTTCTACCAAGTATTACTTTTTCCAAAACACGATTTCAATTGTGAGAATGCTCAAGAAAATTATTTCCCGAGCATGTTGCATCCTCGCAATGGACTGTGGTCATAGATCTAGTCCCAATATATGATTTGAGCACACCTGCTATATTTAGCGCCATCACCAAGATTAACCGCCTGCCAGCTTTAGAATCTACCAAACTGTGCCCTAGGGGAGGGGGATGCTACTTTTTATGTTGAACAATAATACCTCCCAGAGGATGACCTATTGGTGCTATGTTGACCTATCACGGATGGAGTGGTGACATGTATCACCCGATAGAGGGGTAGAGGAATGTCTAAGAACACTTGAAATGATTTCCATGTGTCAAGGCTACAAGGGTGCCATATGTCCGCACTGATGGTTGACACACATCCTCTTGAATCGAACGATCGAGAATTACTTTGGGTCTTCGGACTTCAGGAAAATAAAATATCAAACCTCCTCTTGCTTCAACTTCTTTTACCCGAAGCTATGGATCTGATGACGCGTGGACCCGTCGATGGATGGTCCAGATTCACTTCGGGTCATTGAGACTTCGAGCCTTTGGCACTTCGGGACTTCGGTGCTTCAGGACTTTGAGAGGCACTGCCACTAAGATCAACGACTCCCTACTGATTTTGAGATCAATGGTCCATGATTTCTTCAGGAGTTTGGGCTTCGACTCTTCAGAATTTTATGCACTTCTCACTTCCAAACTCCTGAAGCTCATTCCCCTGAACACTGGGATCAGTTGCCACCTGTCCACTTTAAGATCGACGGCTCACATTTGTTTCAATCTTCTTCTCTTTTCAAGGCACTATACTTCATGCAATTCTGAAACTCTGAATACTCAGGGGCCGCTAATATGATCCTCACAAAGGATCTCCACCATCGCAAAACTGAGCCTGCTTGTTTGTATTTTAAGCCCGAAATGAGTTGCTCTGCATGTTGCACTCGGATGCTTCCTATGCAGACCACGGACTTGGATGACCTGTTTCCATTGACAACTATATGTGATCACATTTGGCTCCATAGGGGATGGCATACTCCCTGCAAGCTTCCAAGAACAAGTAGTTCCAGTCGCCTTCTACAATGGGCTATGGAGTCATGCTAAAAAAACATCCTGCTAAGGATTAAAGGCCAATAAACACAATATCCTAAAAATGAAATAAAAATACACGGGCTCCAGGAGGAGCTTATTTATGTACATTCCTAGACTAATTGATTTTTACAAAGCACTACGTGAAATCAAACTTCCACCGTAGCCATTCAAACAACTTCCTAGTTGCAAACTTGTTTACTCTATCACTGATCAAATAAAAACAATGAAATTGTGATAGCAAAATGATAATGCTTTTCATCTCTCCTCACAGTGCTAAAGTTAGGATAAAGCTTAGCGGCTCCAAGACATGAAGGAAATGTAATTCCATGTACTCCCTTATAGGTTCATAGAGAAAATGAAAAAATCCACTGGGCTGGTGACAAAATACATGCTCTATCTTACAGTTGCTCACACATGGTTGAATGTCTCTGGAAAGCATGGGTGAGATAACGACTGATGAAGGTTGACTAATCCCAGGTGATGGTTTCTCATTTGCAGGCTCTAGGTAGGATATGAATTACACATTTGGTTCTCCCTCTTCTTCTTCATGACTCTCCCAAGGATCAGAATCATAATCATCATAAGTAGGAACCATGGGAGAGATCTGCTCTTTGTCTTCTTTAGGCACAAAATGGTGGATTTCCACACAATGTTTTTCTTCAATGTATAAAGGAAAAATACCTGTGGTATTGTCTTGGAAATCCTCAAAATATGAAACATATGATTCCATGTATATAGCCATAGGATCATGAATCATGTGACAGAATCTTGGCTGCTTTAGAAGACCAGGCTGCTCCTCTGTAAATGCCTCTTTGCTTGTAAATAAAAAACCTCCCTTCTCCTTCGAAAACAAATATTGATCATCAGTATCTGTAGTTTCTTTTCCTTGTTGTTGTTCCATCTCTAATTCATAATCACTATCTTCTTGCTCAGAATCTAAAACATGATGACAATCTTCTTCCTTAGGCACATGCAATTTTTTAAGATATGCTTGCATATGAACCCCCTTGCTAGCCCTGATGTTCTCTTTGACTTCTTCAACATCTTCAAACATGTGTCTTAACAATGAATATTTCCTCTCTCTCAAGACAAAGACCAGCTATGGATGATGAGCCATGACATAGTACACCATGGCAACAGTCTCTATGGGTCTGATCTCCATAGGCATACTATGATAAACATTGTAAAACCTCCTGTTGAAGAAAGCCAAGGCTTCCTCTTCCCCTCTCCTCAAGGCGTTAAACTCAAACCAGTATTGATCAAGGGAATTGTTCTCACCCCAACACTTTAAAAATGCATGGCATAGCTTGGTCTAGGAGCCAATAGAACCGACTTCCAGACATCTAAACCACACAACAACATCTCCAGACAAAGAATGTGAGAACAACCTCATGGTAACATCCCCGTGAACAATCTCAAATTGATCAACAAAGTTATCAAAGGCCTCCAAGTGCCTCTCATTTGTAACATGGTCTTCTCCAGAAAACTGAGGAAGATACTCAAAGGAATCAAGAGGATAAGGGTTGAGGTGATATGGAAGCCTCAGAGGTTTAAATAACTTATTTCTGATTTTAATTTGAAAAGAAATGGGTTGATCATGAGGATTAACGAGTTGATGGAAAGGATCGACATGAATAATGTAGGGTAACCATATTTGAGAAGAATGTGAATTATTTTCAACCTCCTCAGGGCTACAAGGGTGATCAATTTCAAGAGGAGATGCAATACATATCTCACTTTTATGAATAGGTAGAGGTGAAGACACAAGATCATTATCTACAACAAAAGAAGAGGGCATGTTTTCTTCTTCCAAGGATGGATAAATAAAGGAAGGCCTATTATCACATGAATAGACAAAGCAGAGGATAATCCTCTTTATATGTGAAGGGGAAGAAAGAAATGAGTTGATAAACAAGAACAAGTTTCATGAATAAAGCTCATAAACTGATACCTAGTCTTCCCCTTTGGTATGGTCATCTTTCTGTCAATAAGATCCTCCCTAGTGGAGTCTTCGATTGTGGAGTCACCAGGTGCAAGTTGCAATCTTCAATGGTTCTGATGTATGATGCACCTTCATAATCAAAATCTTATTTCCATTCTATCCCAGGGAAAAGTCTTCAATTTGTTCCCCGGTAGCGGTGCCATGAATTTTAGCATTGATAGTCACCCTCATATTCCAGGAGGATGAGTCCAATACCCATCATAGTTTTTGTGATGTTTGGTTTATATGAGTGGAGGTCAATGGAAAAAACTCAATATATGAATTATGTTCAACACAAAATTGGACAAGAAATGTACAGGGAAGTGAGGGCCACAACTAACTTCAGTCAGTGAACTGAGTTTAAGTGTGAGCAGAGGGAAGACTTAGTAAGAAAGGTGGAAAAGAATACTATGGGCATTAGGCCTTCAAGCAACTTGGAGAAGAAAAACTTAGACTCAAGATCACTCTTAAGCTCAAGTTTTAGACACTGAAATATTTCCAAACAACACATTCACAACAACACAATGATCAAACCTACATCACCATGCAACTATAATAACTCGACTGGATCCTCCATGCCCGAGCCATTCAGTGTAAGAGGGAAAAATATCACAAGGAAGCTGACTAAAATTGGTCATGATACTACTGCAATCAAACTTACATTACAATAACATAACAATCCTCGACTCGATCCTCCATGACCGAGTGTTTTAGCACAATTTTTACAAAGAGATGAAAAGAGGTTGACTTCTATTAATCTGGAAGTCTCAAATCTTATACATAACCAAAGAATAGTTCTAGAATCAAAACATTACAAAATAGGGAACTCTACTCAACCAGTTGATGACCTTAACAAAATATCAAAACTACTTATTTATACTCAAAACAGTCCCTGACTATCAGGAGAGTGATCTGATCAATACATTCAAAACTTTGCGTCTGAGCAGTCTTCTGTCAGACTGTGCATGTATTCCTCTGTCAGACACGAGCTCATATCGGCATGGGTCTACAGATAAATCCGTCCATAGGGGTACCTCGGGCTGACAGATCTTCTTTCCATGGACGACTCCTCCATACTTTCTAATTACTAAGTGAGTCGAAGTTTCAATCACCTGACCTGCCTTCCATTAACTTTTTTTCCTCAGGGACTCATCAAGATTTAAATCTCAGGGGGCAGCCACGTGATGCTCTCAGATAGGATGCCATATAAGCATGTGATTGCGGGGTTTCTCAAGAGTGGTTTGGGTTAAGAACGCTTTTGGACCTGCAATCCACCACCTTCCACTGTGTATTACTTTTTCCAAACCACAGTTTCAATTGCGCGACCGCTCAAGAAAATTATTGCCCGAGCATGTTTCATCCCCGTAATGGACTGTGGTCATAGATCTAGTCATGATCTGTGATCTGAGCGCACCTGCTAGATTTATCTCCACCGCCAAGATTAACTGCCCACCAACTTTAGAATCCTCCAAACTGTGCCCTGGGGGAGGGGGATGCTACTTTTGAAGTTGAACAATAATACCTCCTGGAGGATGACCTGTCGATGCTATGTTGACCTATCGCAGATGGAGTGGTGACGTGTATCACCCGACATCGGGGTAGAGGCATGTCTAAGAACGCTTGAAATGAGTGCCACATCTCAAGGCTATAAGGGTTCCATATGTCTGCACTGATGGTTGACATGCGTCCTCTTGAATTGAATGACCGAGAATTACTTTGGGTCTCCAGACTCCAAGAAAATCAAATCTCAAACCTCCCCTGCCTTTAGCTTCTTTTATCCAGAGCTCTGGATCTGACGACGCGTGGCCCCACCGATGGGTGGTCCAGATTCACTTTGAGCCTTTGGCACTTTGAGACTCCATCCCTTCAAGCCTTTAGGACTTTGGAAGGCACTGTCGCTACTATCAACAACTCCCTGCTGATTTTGAGATCAATGGTCCATGATTTCTTCGGGAGTTCGGGCTTCGGCTCTTCGGAAGTTTATGCACTTCTCACTTTGAAACTCTTAAATCTCATTCCCCTGAACGCTGAGATCGTATTCCACCTGTCCACTTTAATATCGACGACTCACGTTCACTTCGGGATTTAACTCTTTTCAAGGTGCTATACTTCCTGCAATTCTGAAACTCTGAATAGTTGGGGGCCGCTAATATGATCCTCAAAGGGGATCTCCACTGTCGCAAAATTGAGCCCACTTTTTTGTATTTAAGTCTGAAATGATCTGCTTTGCATGTTGCACTCGAACGCTTCCTGTGAAGACCACAAACTTGGATGACCTTCTACCCTTGACAACTATATGTGATAATAGGTTGCACCAGTGCTTTTGAGCTCTACAACACTAAAAATGGTAAAAATCGTTTTTAGCGTCGGAATGTTTTGTTTACAAAACCCTGTTCCTGTGCGCCCGATGACCAACCGCACCGAGACGTACATGTTTATTGAGCACACCAGTTATATATTTTTAAAATTATCCCTAGCACGGTGCACATGTTTTTGGGCATGCGTGCACACCGATGTGTTTACTACTACATAGTGCACCAACGTACATTTTTTTGAAAAACTACAATCGTGCAATTTTTTTTGTTTAAGCATGGCATGATGCAGTATAACTATAGGCGCCCTGGTGTGACCGATTTTACATAGCGCACCACATAAATTTGGAAATTAACCCTAACACAGTGCTCCATATTGGAGAATTGGTGCGCATGATACAATGGAGTGCACTAGAATATATTTTTTGACATTATCATTCATTGGTGCATAAATGTTTTTTATTTAACCATATAACAATGCGCTCTACTAATAGCACACTAGTTCTTCCAGTATTAAGTTGCACACCAGAGAATTTTTAAAGAATGCTATTATTGTGTGGTTATTGATGTAACTGTAAGGATATTTAGACACTTAGGAGTTAGTTAAGATCTACTTGGTATAATGTGTCATTAGGTAAAAGTGTGCTTATTTAGTATGCATTAGTTTTCATTTGTAGTTAGGAAATCCGATGGTCACGATATGTTCCCAACATAGAGTGATCCGACGGTTCATACTCTCCTCGATATTAACAACCATTGATCTATGGCTTAACACCTGATTGGACCATGATCTCTATTTAAAGAGCATGGAGGGTCATTTGTCGATGATCGATTGTGAGAAACTCTCTTGTAAAATATCTCTGTAATATTTTTCTTTTGCATTAATAAACTGCTCCAAGTGGCCGCGGATGTTTCACCGTAGGGGTTTTACCACGTGAAAACATTGGTGTGTTAATATTTGATATGGTTATGTGAGTCGTTACTGAAGGTTTTTGTCCTTTGTTGGAATACCTGTGTTGTTGAACATGGTATCAGAGCCTGTTTGAAGACCCACTCCTGTTGTAGATCGAGATCGTGAAGCTGAGTTGACTCATCTCAATTTTCTTTCATTTTCATACATTTTTGGGCTGAGAGGACTGTTCCATTGCATCCGAAGCACTTGTTTCATTTAGGAACACTTTTCGTTTCACTCGAAAAGGTTTTTGTTTTCCCAAGATATGGTCATTACAGTCAGATCCAGATGTATATAGTTTGAATACACATTTTTTTTTATTTTTTTACAGAGAAGTATTTTGGTTTTGTATTTTTTTATTTCCGGGTTGCTACTCTTTTATATTTGCGTATGCTCTTCTCCCCGCACCCTGTGCGATCTCGGAAAATCAGAAATAGATAGGAAAAGGTGCATCTTACGGGTAAGCTAACTGAGATCTAACCCTTGTTATCATCGAGAAGCGGATTTTTTTTCTTGTGTGAAAAGATTTTTTTTTTTAGCACGCTCTCCAAGGCCGTATTCCACAACAACAACAACAACAACACTCCCAATCCTCCTTCTAAACATTACAATATGTTTTGCTAGACCATTTGGTTAAAATTTTTCTTATTAAGTAAGAGGTCTTGAGTTCAAGTCTCCCTTTTGTTACTTTTTTTGAAAAAGTTCATGCTAAAATTGTAAAGTGTATTTCACTTCAAGTATAAATGTGAATCACTATAAGTAGCTTTAATATTTTATTTTAGAGTTGTTTATTTTGCATGCAACTTTTCTTTGTAAAAGTGAGCCCCACTTTTCTTTATAAAAGTGGGTCACTTCATAAAACAACTTACACTACCACGTGATCCTTTGGTTGTCGTTTATGCTTTTTTCTTTAAAAGGGCATAACTCTCACATCCGAAGCCTGTTTTCAGTGCCGTTGTTTTTAAAACCGCATAACTTTTCGAGCTCTTTCCATTCATATCATCATTTTTAGTTTTTAAATCTGTATTATCTACATATTTAATGTGGCTTCTACAAGTAATCTCTTACTTACCAGCATCAACTACTTCCAATGGAAATCCCATATGGAGGATTTATTAAGAAGTAAAGGCTTGTACTAGATTAACTTGGGAAAGAAACAACACCCACTGATGCTGATAAGAAAGCCAAATGGGATAATAGGAATGACGAAGCATGTGGATTAATCGGAATGTCCATCTCTTCTGATTTAAGGTTTCACCTTCAATCAATTGATAAACCCAAAGAAGCTTGGGAAAGGATTGAATCTATTTTTGGTAAACACAATATTATTCAAGCACACCAGTTAGAAAATCAAGTACTAACTTTAAGTCCAAGTGATGTTTCTTGCATTGAAGACTATCTATCTAAGTTTAAAACACTTAGAACTTTATGTGAATAATGTAAGATAAAGATAGACGAAGATCGTTGCATCTATATTATTCTTTCTAAGCTAGGTAGTGCATATTCTGTGTTTGTATCTACCTTTTATGCCATGCAAGAGGCTCTAGGGGAAGCTTATCAAAAACCCAGTCTTGAGAACTTTTGTGATGCTTTGATTAGAGATAAAGATAAGCTAGTACAACTTGGAGTGATTAGCATTGCAGGTACCTCCAACAAAGCCTTAGTTGTCCATCAAAGATATAAACCCAAGAATACCAAGAAGCAACATCCTCGCCACAACAACAAGAAAAATAAGGGTCCCAAACCCACTCAGACAACTTCCGCTCCTAATGGTGACAAAGGAGAAAAATATAAAAGTAAGAATACTAATAGACATTGCAACTTTTGTGATAAAGATGGTCACGATGAGTCTAAATGTTTCAAGAAGATGGTAGCTTTAGAAGCAGCGATGAAGAAGCACAACATCAATATTGATTCTACTTCTTCTTCTTCTTCTCATGGACATGCACTTTATGCTTCTGGTTTCTCCTTCAATACAAATTCTACTTCTACTTCTACTTCTGATGAGTGGCTTATTGATTATGGACTATCTTATCAAATGGCTAAGGATAGAGCCATTTTTTCCACTCTAAATGAATGTAACACCAGGAAAATATTTGTTGGTGATGATAGATCTCTTAGTGTTGAAGGATCTGGAACAGTTCAAGTAGAAAATGGTAATTTCAATGATGTATTATGTGTTCCAAGTCTTTCTTGTAACCTTCTATCAGTATATCAAATCACTCATTCGGGTGAAGGTAAAACCATAGATTTTTCACCTCACCAAGTTGTAATCAAGGATCTAAAATATCCTAAGAATGTTCTTGCAACTGGAATTGCTGATGATATTACAAGGTTGTACAAATTTGACAACTTTGGGTCATCATCTTTTTCATTAGTTTTTTTTGCTCATAGCGATGACTTGAGAAAACTATGGCATGAGCGGTTTGGTCATCTAAACTATTGCTCATTGCAACAACTATGTAATCAACATATAGTGACTGGGCTTCCTCTTGTTTCATGCAGAGATGGCGTTTGTGCCAGTTGTGTTCTTGGAAAACATCATCAGGACAGTTTTGACAAACGTGCCTCTTGGCACACCTCGGGTCCTTTGTAGATTGTTCACAGTGATTTGTGTGGTCCACTTTCTTCTCCTTATTTTTCTGGGTGCAAGTATTTTTTAACTTTCATTGATGACTTTTCTAGACGTACTTGGGTTTAATTCTTAAAACTTAAGAGCGAAGTTTTTGACAAGTTTTTGGCCTACAAGGCCCTTGTAGAAAAGCAATCTGGACATCAAATTCAAAGGTTAAGAAAAGATAATGGAGGTGAATATGTGAACATTAATTTTACAAGTTATTGCACTACATAGGGAATCCAAATGCAACACATTGTTCCATATATACCACAACAAAATGGTGTTGCTGAGAGAAAGAATCGCACATTAAAAGAAATGGCTAATTGTATGATCCAATCTAAGGGATTAAGTCTAAAGTGTTGGGAGGAATCCATCAACTGTGCAAATTACATAGTAAATCACACTCCCACAAAGGCTCTTAAAAATATAACACCAAAAAAATCTTGGACTAAAATTAAACCAGATATAAGTCACTTCCGTGTATTTGGCAGTATAGCATGGGCTCACATTCCTGATGAGAAAAGGAAAGCATTGCAGCCTAAAATTGAGAAGTGTATATTTGTTGGTTATTCTGAAGATGTCAAAGGTTATCGACTTCTTCAACCACATTGTAATGAAATTATTATTAGAAGAGATGTTAAATTTGATGAAAATCTCTTGGCCTGCGAGCTTAATTCAATGTTTGTGCCTTCTTTGGCCTGCAAGCCTAATTACGATTGTGCCTTCTTCGGCCTGTGAGCCATATTTGATGTCTGTGCCTTCTTCTGATCTAATTTCTTCTTTAGATGATGACAATGAGGATGAAAATCCACCTCCACCTGCTCACCCTCCTCCAAATGAGTCCTTTGAACCTGAACTAGCACTAGCTCCACCACTTCCTAGATGGGTCCATTTAACATGAGAAGCAGCTGGTGATCTTGTCAGTTATCCTTCAGATCATTGTTGGACATGTTCACATTTCCAACGAGCCTCTTCTCTTTTGGCTCAAATTTCAGAAACTCATGATCCAAAGACATTTGTAGAAGCTTCAGGTCGTCCAGATTGGGATACAACAATGAATGAAGAGTATATTTCTTTAATGGAAAACAATACTTGGGATATTGTACCTCTTCCAAAAGGAAGAAAACATTTTAGATGCAAATGGGTCTAAATAACTAAGTATGCATCAGATGAAAGTGTTGAAAGACACAAGGCTCGATTAGTAGCCAAAGGATTTTCCCAAGTTGAAGGAATTGACTATAATGAAACCTTTTCCCTTGTAGCCAAAATGAATTCCATCCACCTTGTTCTTGCCCTTGCTGCCTCACATAAATGGGAGGTCCATTAGATGGATGTTAAATCCGCCTTCTTGCATGGAGTTTTAAAAGAAGAAATATACATGGAACAACCTCATGGCTATGTCCAAAATGACTCTAGCCTTGTTTTTCACCTCAAGAAATCTCTTTATGGTCTCAAGCAAGCTCCCTGAGATTGGTATGCCAAAATGGACGGTTTTCTTATTGCCATTGGATTCTCTAGATGTCATTCTGATCCTAATGTATATACCAAGAAAATAGGAAGCCATCTCATAATCCTTGTCAGTTGATGACCTTATCCTTACTGGTAGTAACTCAAAACTTTTAAACCATGTGAAAACCATCCTTAAGAAGAAATTTGAGATGACAGACTTAGGTTTTTGCACTATTTCCTTGGACTCCAAGTTTTGCAAACCAATGAAGGCATTTTTCTTTCCCAGTCTAAGTATGCATGTGACCTTCTTCGTCACTTTCACATGGATGATTGTAAACCAGCCCCTTCTCCCTTCCAGTTTGGATTCAAGCTTACTTCCACTTGTACTTCTCCCAAATTTGATGCCACCCTATACCGTTAGTTAGTTGGTAGCCTCTTATACTTGACTCATACCCACCCTGATCATTCCTTTGTTGTTGGTATTGTTTTCTGATATATGCAAACACTGCATGAAAGCCATTGGAAAGCAGTTAAAAGGATACTTCACTATGTTCGTGGTACAGTTCAGTTCAGGATACATTACAGTTTAGGGGGGAGTCCTTTATTGGTTGGTTTCACTGATTCAGATTGGGCCAGCGACCTTGATGATCAGAAGTCTACTGCAGGTTATGTTTTCAGCCTTGGTTCAGGACTTGTCACTTGGGCCTATAAGAAACAACAGACTATTGCACTTTCTTCAACAAAAGCAGAGTACAGAGTAGCGGTAAATGCAAGTAAGGAAGCCTTGTGGCTTCGACATATCCTTTCAGAGTTTGGATTCCAGCAACAACATCTGACCAGCCTTTGGTGCGACAATTAGAGTGCCATCAAGCTTGCCAAAGACCTAGTTCAACATCAGCGTAGCAAACACATTGAGCTACACATGCACTTCATCAGAAAGCTCATAAATGATCAAGTTATTGAAATGCTCTTTTGCCCTAAAGAATATCAAGTTGTAGACATTTTGACAAAGTCTCTTATAGAAGCGAAGTTTTTCAAACTTCGAACTATGTTAGGAGTTCAAGAAGTTTTCATTAGGGGGGGATAGGCTCTAATGCCTCCTTCCTCATTCTATTGTGTCATTATTGTAAATCCTTCAATCCTATCCCAAGTTGTTCTTAAGGGGGGATGTTAGGATATTTAGACACTTAGGAGTTAGTTAAGATCTACTTGGTCTAATGTGTCATTAGGTAAAAGTGTATTTCTTAGTGTGTTTCTTTAGTATTCAGTAGTTTGCATTTGTAGTTAGGAAATCCGATGGTCACAATATGTTCCTGACATAGAGTGATCTGACGGTTCATACTCTCCTCAATCTTAATGGCCATTGATCTGTGACTTAACACCCGATTGGTCCTTGATATCTATTTAAAGAGCATGGAGGGTCATTTGTCGATGATCGATTGTGAGAAACTCTCTTGTAAAATATCTCTGTAATCTTTTTCTTTTGCATTAATAAACTGCTCCAAGTGGTCGTGTTGGCTGGGGCCGTGGATGTTTCCCCGTATGGGTTTTAACATCTGAAAACATCGGTGTGTTGATATTTGATCTGGTTATGTGAGTGGTTACTAAAGGTATTCGTCCTCTGTTGGAATACCTGTGTTGTCTAACAGTAACACACCGATATTTATTTCTTGGTGAATGAAGATAAAATTGGATCGCCTCTCAATGAAAACAAATTCCCTCTCCCTCTCCCTCTCTCTCTCAATCTCATAAAACATTGTACAAGTCAACCCTCTGCTACTATTCTTTCTCTTTCTACTGACATCTCTGTATGATTAAGATTATGTCCGGTAAATTTCTTTTATTTAACACTTGTACAATGCGTTAAATAATTATCTGCATTGGTGCATCTTTCTTTATTGAGCACACCGATTTATATTTTTTTTGAAAACCTATCCATGGTGCGGCATTGTTTGGGAGTAACCGTTAGTCTCAATGCACTTTTTTAAGTAGCACACCATCGTATATAAAATTTTAAAAAATAACCCTACAACGGTGTGCAATTGTTTAGAGAAACTATGCACCCTGGTGCGTCATTATTTCCATAGCGCAATGAACAATATTTTTTTATTTGAAATAACCATGCTACGGTGCCTTAGTTTTGAGGGCACTGATGCACCTGTTGTATAAAACACATCAGTGCATTATGTACTTATAAAAGCATCGACGTAAAAAATTCTCTAAAACCTTTGCTCTCTTTCCTCTGCTAGTATCATCCACTATAAAAGGATTTTTGGGCTATTTTTATAGGGGCATCCGAAAAAACATCTGCTAGTGGATATTTTCCTTGTATTGCTACCCCCATACATGTGCATTTACTCAATAGTGAATTTGGAGAATATCAAACTCTATGATCCTTCCATGTTGGATCAAAAGGAGGAGAATGTCTTACCTTCCATAGAGGACTTAGCACCAGATGCTCAGGAAGAGTTGGAAGAGAACACATTTTTGCAAAAGTGGTCCAGAACTACAAGGCATGCACAATATAATCTTTGGCAAATTGGGTTGAAATGACAACTTCTAGACAAATCAAAGTGGTACTCTAGTAATAAGGTAGAGGAAACATTTCCTCACCTTATTCAGTAAATATTTTTGGGACCAAAAACATCCCTAAATGGGGAGGTATGATTCGAATTGGATCATTATATTATTTTTCATCTATCTTGATGCTTATGGTTGAAAAAATTGGAGGAATCAACTTGTACAACCATTTTAGTGTTTGGTCCCAATTTGGAAATTTGGGTTCAAAAAACCGTCTAAAATATTCCAGAGCCATTTCTAAGCATCGAGCGACACATTTTTATGGTCCAAACCTTACTATGGAGAAATAAGCTATATTATACACACTGATACCTTTCCAATGGTGCAAGAATTGTCTCAATTGGATTTTGTATACAAAAGTTATGCCTCACGCGAGTTGACCTACTGTATTGATCACCATGGTGCGAGTGGATTCCACGTCATCTCCCATTACTTAAACATGTGGGGATATCCACATAGCATATTTTATATAAAATTATAGAAGGTATAAGCATGATCACTAATTGAGGGTTGGGGAAGTCAATACCCTAACCCTAAATGATTATCAGGATATGTTAAATACCAGACCGCCAGGAGGAGAAAGGGGTTCCATTCTTTTTCATTGTATATTGTTCCATAGCTGAGCAACACATATGAGAGTGGTATTTTGTAAGGATAACAGAGAGTGATAGATTATGTAGTAGCCATATAGGGCATAGTGTTAAGGGAAACTCCACAAAGATCGCCTCTTTCTTTATAATTGCATTTAAAGAAAAGAGAGTCAAGAGACCCCACCTTCTAGATGGGTTTTCTCTCGTACTAGGCTTCTCAAGTCATATATTGTGTTTATTTGTGGATGGTGTGTGAGTATTTATTTGTGTTATATATTTTTTTCATTTCAACTATTTCATATATTTAAACTAGGTTATAAATTTGACAGGCACTCCTACCCGTCAAGTAAATTTTTTTATGACGGGTTTCTTCTTAACACTTCCCTTCCCATGAAGTTTTTATTTTTATTTTTTCCTGCCATTTAAATATTATGTTTCATATGTGCTTTTGTTCATTTTTATTCTAATTACAAAAACATCCCAGAAACAACATAAATTTATTATGAAATTGCATTTAACATAAATCATCAAATTCTTTCACATGGAATACAACACCATTAAAAACATAAACAACAATAGATTACCTTGATATAGCAGCTTGCACACGGTTTCAATTTTAAAAATCACCAAATAAGAGGTTCCAACTTCTTTCTATGCCTCAATTCCCCATAGATCCAATCACTGTACAAAAACAATCGAGCAAACACTAAATAGTATGCATGTAATGATGTCAAGATAGATACAACCTACAGGAAAAAAGAAAAAAGTAGTTACTAATGGTTGTTGTAAAAATAATAATAAAAGTTATGGATTGCAAAATTTGAAATAATTATGGTTATTGATATAATGAAATAATAAATATTACTGAATTATTTTGGATTTGTTTTTTTAAATAGAAAGTACTGATGTTTTCTAAAATGAAATAAAATAGAGCTTGTGAGAGGCCGACCACATCCATGTTTATTATTATTATGAAGATTCATGAAGACATTAAAAACACAAGTGGGAAGGTATTTAAATGTGGATTCTCAAAAACCAAATATAATGAGAAAATAAGTGTGCAAGAAGGTGTTTTCTAGCTTCATCCAAACGAAAAAAAATTCCATCACTGCAATTGCAATTTAATATTAATGAGCCTTACTTCTATGGAGAGTTGCATGCAGCAGTGTTTCTGAATCCTTGATCTTTTCTTCCCTCTCAACCTTCACTTTTCAACCTGCAAGATGTGATACGATACAATTTCCAAAGAATCCCTGTGACTTGTAAGTTGTAAGGGTGCAGGTGCACAGCTTGTGCTATAATATTTGTCACTTATGCAATGTGCTATGAATGCAACTTGGAGTTGCAACCTCCATCTGTTATAGAATTTGTAACATGTACTATGCATGCCCTTTTCTATAGAAATTACAATTTGTGTTTTCCATAGTCCAGTATGATGGAGATATGTAAATCCTTTCTTGCTCAACATGGAGTTGACAGATGGAATTAAAAAAAATTATTAATAACAAAAAAATATTTCAATGTCTACTATAAATAAAATATTTCAATATCCATTTTAAGTAAAATAATTCTATATATACTTTATATAGAGATAGAAACAGACCAAAAGTAATTGAAAGTAACAATATTCTTATTCCATTGATAGGTACTTTCTACTTCCCATTATGAGGGAGTTGTGTAAGAGTTGACATATGACATTTAAGAAAATATTAATAAGAAAAACAAATATTTCAATGTGGGCTATAATCAATCTTCACATTAATTAAAATATTATAATATCATCTTCAAAATGTTTCAAAATCTAGCCAAAACCTCCAACGACTCAAGTGAGGATGGCATAAAGATATCAAATCTTGGCTAAATCATTTTACAAGAAAAAATAGTCATGCAGAATATCGATAATATTACAAATATTATCACTTCTAAATTTAAGGAGAATATGTGGTGTGATAAATAATTAGTGGATAAAAGGAAATTGAGATACTACAAGAAGTTGGTCAACCCTAATTTAGAATATCAAAATTACCTCTAAGTTTTGAGAAGTGCAAAGAAGAAAATCAACATTACTAAAATAAGAACAAACTCTCACGAGCTACAGAGTGACACTGGGTGTTGGACAACTCCCAAAACACCATTCCCAAATTATATGAAAGAATATGTCACCTTTGTGATCACACTAATAGGGTAGAAGATGAAAAACACTTCTTGTTGGATTTTCCTACCTATACCCATATTAGATCCCAATTTAAAAATATTTGTCACATTAGACCTTCCTAACCTCCTAAGTCATCAAATCTATGGTGATCTTGGGAAGCTTCTCTCAATGTGTTTTGAGCATAGAAATACAATTTTAAAGAAATTGAAGTAATCTCTTACCTTCTTAAGGTTATATATAAATTCAATTTTAAAGAAATAGAAGTAATATCTTACCTTGTTAAGGTCCGATATAAATACAATTTTAAATAAATAGAAGTAATATCTTACCTTGTTAAAGTCCGATAGACCAAATGGTCTCATTGGACGTTAATCATCGTCATCACCATCATCAGAAATTCTAATTTATCATCATCATCATAAAAAAAATATTAATGCAGAAAGGTCCTTTCTACAACCCAGTATGATGGAGATATGAAAACCTCTTCTTAGAGAAAAAACCTCAAGGTGAAAACATGACATCATATCCATCAAGGTGCAAACCTCATTTTAGAGAACAAAACTCGAGGGAAGGTTTGCACCTTGAGGGATTTGATCCCTTTTGGCTCACAATAGATCGGGCGTTAGGATGGATCTAAATTGGTTTATTTTACATTAATGTGGGAGTTAATATGGATATACATTGGTTTATTTTACATTTATGTGTACAAACTATTGTGTATTATAATGAATATTTTCCTAATGAATTTCTCATTCTCTATTGTGTAACATGGTAAAGTACTTTCTCATGCATATGTTGTCCTAAAGAATATATTTTGTTCTTAGTTTTTGTAATACTTATTCTCCTTTCAATTATGTTAGAAGTGGGACAAGAGAAAAGAAGTTGCAACCAAGATACTATGGGATTCTAGATGCATCCTCAAAAAATTTGGAATTTGCAGTTCTACAAAAAAATAGATGCCTCAGAAATCAATGTTTTTAACATGCAATCTACACGTACTTCCTCTCTTTTTGGCATGGACTTTTTGCTTCATGTATTTTTGGTAGGGACTTGTTATTCCACAACTCCTCTTGTTTTAGGATAGCCATGTAAACTTCAATACCCCTCTCGTATTAAACACGAGTGTTATAAGAACAACAAAACAAACATTAAATGTGAGTGTTAGAAGAACAAAAAAACAAAAGTAGAAATATTTTAAGTTCAATATGGATGCAGTATTGACCGATATAATTGAAGATAGAAAAGGCTAGAGGAGCTACAACTTAATCCCAAGATCCAACAAGAAAAGAGGAACCATATTTGAATCCAAGGCTACCAATATTGAACGATTGATTTTCAAAGACAGATAGTGGTGTAATCCAATGGATACATTTCTTAAAATTCCAAGAGTATTCTTTGTAGTGTTGATACTCTTTGTAGTGTTGACATGTATGGTTTATTAACCTGTATTGAAGTAATTGATCAGATTTAAGAGAAGAATGAACTGATTAACAGATTGAATAAAATAAACACAGAGATATGAAGAACAACACGAATATCCAGTGAACAATATCTTCTATTGAATAAATGAAATAGGATGAAATTGTAAAACTGCAGAATTGAAACACTTGCTCGAATGGTGGTAGCTATCTATGAGAAGAGATGTGGCTACTACGTGCATATGTCTGAGAAGAATTATTACAATGAGGCTTCAGAGGCATTTTTGATATGACTCATGAATTCCAAAACCCTAGACATCCAAAAACCTAACCCGGATTTCGGTGGTAGTGACAGTGGCGCTGGGTTCAACATCGATAATCTGCTTCCCTCCTTTGGGATTTGATTTGGAGTCATAATCAACCTATGACTCAGAAGCCTTCAGCTCGGCCACAAGTGACTTCTTGGAGTGACATTCTTCAGTGTTGTGCCAAGGGATTTTATGGTACTCACACCATTTTCTCATGTCCTTCTTCATCTTCTCATTTCCCTTCTTGTGTTGCGGCTTGGACTGGTTTTCCTAAGAGTGGCCATATTTTTTTTGTACCTTACTGTGTGGGTTGGGGAAGCTTTTTCCTTGCTTTGGCTGTCAGGAGTTTGAAGATCCAAACTTTCGCATCTTCTGCTTAAATTTATGTTTGATCTTGACAACGTATCTATAAGTCGTACCCAATGAGGTGATGTCTAGAAATTCCATTTCTATTTGAATGTATCTATGCAAAAAACTGTGGTATTTGAGCACTAGATGTTGCTCAGAGTCTTTGATACCCAATTTGGTGTGTAGGGTATGGAAAATATTGGTGAAATCTAGTACTGTTTGGTCCCTTTCTTGACGCAGGGTGGTCCATATGATGTACTGGTCCTCGTAGCTTCCAATGGGGTAGCACTATTCTTTAATGACATCTGGGAAGGAATACCATGTAAGGGAAACCACAAATATTGAATATTCCTCTATGGCCCTTTGCTCAGAGTAAGTGTCCCACCAATCCTTAACATGGGGGATGGCCTTGAGAAGTGAAAAAGTAATCTTTTCCATATCGAAAAAATTGTGGACTGAAAAATACCCTTCGAGCAGATTGAACCGTTTATCTACAACATTTGCATCTATTAGTCCTTCAAATAATGGAATATCAAAATTCACATGTACCTTGAAGGGGGTTACATGGCTGCTTGATGAAGATACTTCTCCTGTGGGTAGTCATCGAAACATCTCCGCAAAGTTGTCCATCATTGCGTTTCTTTGTCACGCAAGGGCTTCCTCGAGCAACATTTTAAAATGATCTTCTGCTCCATCATATTTCTTTTCGTCTCCCATGGGTTTTTGTTGGGCTCAGCGCAACCAATCTTGCAATGACTTGATTGGTTCAAGTCTCAACTTCTTGTACCGAGATCTTGTCGGGGACATGCACGAAGAAAAATAAATGAAGAGCAGACTGCTTTAACACCATTGATATAGATTTAGGAGTGGATCAAACTGATTAACAGACTGAATACAATGAACATAGAGATACGAAGAACAACAAAGATATCCAGTGAACAATATCTTCTATTGAATAAATGAAATAGAGTGAAATTGTAAAATTGCATAATTGAAACACTTTCTCGAATGGTGGTAGCTATCTCTGAGAAGAGATGCGGTTGCTACATGCATCTGTCTGAACATAATGATTACAATGAGGCTCCATAGGCCTTTTTTATATGATTCATGAATGCCAAAACCTTGGACATCCAAAAACCTAACCCTAGGAGGTGAAATGCCAAAAGTTATGTGGGCCCCTATGGGTAAGTTAGTACATCAACTTCCTGGGGTCATAACTTTTGCATACGACCTTTGTTTTTAAGCGTGTGATAGCCCGTTGGAAAGGTATTTTAGAGAACTACACATTATGTCGCCAAACTTTGACTCTGTCTATAGTTTGACTATGGCTAGCCAAAAAAACAGTGTTAAAGGCCCCAAAACGACCCTAGAAATACAACAAGATGTGTTGACATGTAAACATACAAAATA
>ML809362.1:370398-384891 GCA_009831015.1 Picea engelmannii
ACATGAATGAATAATCGGGAAGCTACACTAGTGTGAATTCATCCATACTTCTACAAATTATGCATTCTCATCCATTCTTCATATAACCAGAAACCAAGGCATTCCAATCAATATCATCTCATTCGTAATTTTTCTCAAACAATATGTCTCCACCCTCCATTTTCCCAATTTTCCTTTCAGGAATTTTGTCAAATAGTTTTCAAATATGCTAATAATATCATCTCTACACTCTGTCTCTGAACCTATATAGGTTCAATGTTGTAACTGGAGCTCTGATACCACATTGTGATGTACCTGGCCACCCGGTGCTTGTTGGGATAGCGGGGTACTGGGAAATTTCACAATTTACCTCCGATTTCACCATAATCACAACGAGCACATGCCGAAAAAACCGTGGCAATCATGACCGGATCATGCTTCACACCTGTTAGCACTCAAATTTGCAGGTTAATTTTTTTTCGAGTTTTAACCCATAATGGAAAATATGTAGAGTTTTGACCCATAATGGAAAATATGTAGCGTTTTTACCCCATTTTTTATGAGTTTTGTTGCAGAAGTTTTGAATTAACTTCAATGACTCCAATATGCTAAAAATTTTGTTTTATGGATTTTAAAGTCATCGAGAATGAGTTTGTTTTGAATTACCTTCAATGACTCCAATATGCTAAAATTTTGTTTTATGGATTTTAAAGTCATCGAGAATGAGTTTTGTTGCAGAAGTTTTGAATTAGCTTCAATTACTCCAATATGCTAAAAATTTTGTTTTATGGATTTTAAAGTCATTGAGAACTAACACTTACGGCGCCAGGAGGAGGAACCCAAATGGAGCGTTTTGGTCCAGGCGTATAACAAGTGCAATATGCCTCGACGGAATCTCTGGGCATTTGGTCATATAAAGGTATCACTATTAGTTTTCCTGTTGCATATGGGATAAACTCCACTGCGCACAAAATAACACACACGACAAGTGGAAACCACCGAATCCAAGAAAAAAGGCATTGAGGCAGTGCACAATGCCCGAAAGATCACTCAGGGATTATGTGGTCTCACTAAGACCATATAGCACGCAAGGAGGTTCGACGGATGCAGTTACAGGAACGTCTAAAGAAAAAACTGTCGTCAAACACCCGAGAGTCACCATATCAACAACATACACAAGAAGTTAAAGCACATATGCAGTTCTTTAATCAGAGATCCGGCTGATGAGAGAGTACAAATGCCACTAAACATCAAACAAATATCATTTTTGTGGAGAACATCATTACTCTATTTTCGTGAAGCGTAGTTGATTTGCAATAATCCAACGTCGTTGTTTGGAGGAGAAGATCAAATATATTTCGTCCATTTCCATGGAGTTCTAGGCGTTGAAATAAAGCTTGAAGAGTCTTTGACATGCGATCCTGGGGGTGAAAGATATCTTCATATGTCCCAGGATACCATTGGGGTTTAAGAAGGTGCTAAAAAATGACAAGGTTTCTGTGTAGGTCCATGGATTTTTTTCAATTGGGAGACGATGGTGTCATGTTAACACAAATATTTTTCAAAAGCAGTAGCAAATTCCACAACAAAGATGATGTCACAGAACGTGTTAATACTTCCCAAAGATCAACTCTTCCAAGGTTAATACTTTGAGAACTTTCAAAAGTATTTTGTTGAAATCATGATGAAAAGTTCGAGCAGATTTGGCTGTGCACGAGAATTTCACCATTTTCAAAGAGAGAAAGCAAATTTATTAAGTTCTTGGGTTTAATGTGGAACCCCTTTATCGTGGGTGATGGAAGCAACAATTGTGATGTCCATTGTTGTGGTGAATGGAGGAAGCAAGCCTCCTGTTTGGAAATATTTGGTTGGGGCTTTGTCAGTCTTGAAGGAATATAGACAATCATCTTTTGAGACGTGCATAAATGAATACAATGAACTTTTTTTTGAATGCATTGCTCTGTTTATAAGATGTCATTTTCTTGGTATTTGTTGAGAGTGAATGATTCCAATTTTTCATTCTCATGCTAGCATAGACCATTGCTCGAAGTGTCAATGTTTTTATATACAAGCATGAAAATTATAAAGCAGGGTGAGATATGAAACAAGGTTTAGATTGTATGTAATTATATTTGGAATTGCAGGCCTCTTTTTATCGTCAATTTGAAGCAAGGTTTAGATTGTATGTAATTATATTTGGAATTGCAGGCCTCTTTTTATCGTCAATTTGAAGGATTTTCCTCTCTCCTGTTTTTTGGATATCTAATTGTTTCAAAGCAAGCGCTTAGAAGTCTTCATTTTTCTAAAGAAATTGGCAATCATCGCAAGGGACTTGCCATTGTATTAAGCATTCCACATATTAAGTTATTTTAGGTGAAGAAGATTCATTGTATAGCTATGCCTCCACAATGTGGATACATACACAACCCAATGAATTTTCTCAGTTATCACCTCAGGACTTAACATGCCATGCTTGAATCTTGGAAAATATTAAGTAGTAGGATGAAGAAAAGTGCATCATTCTTACATGTCATTTCATTCCTGGATCTTGCTCCTTAATTGCATATAATCTTACTCCAACAGGTTATGAGTGAGTGTGGTTAATCATCTTTATAGGTGTTCCTGCCCAAACATACGCCACCAGCCTAAGTATCCTATACAATATATTTACAATTTGGAAATCAAGTTGGGGGTATTACAAATTGCCTAAGCCCCCTAAATTAAATCTCTCAATGTGCAATATAAAGTTTAATAATTGACTATATGGAGTAGTTTCCCATGGTTCTATCTATAAGTTCAAAGTAATTTGTTCCTAAGGGAATTTTCAAGATGATATATTTGATATATAAGCCATATTATAAGCTCCTAGCTAGGACATCGTCATGATAGCTAATTTGGTGTCAATTGCTAAGTTGTGACACATGAGAGGGTCTACAATTTACTAAATTCTAACATTGGAGATGAATTTAGAGACCCCCTCTCTGAATCCATCTGCAGTGTTAGAATTTAGTAAATTGTACAAATTCATTGTCAAAATTGTAATTTTCCATTGTCACAGTGACAACTAAAAATGACCAAATAAATGACCAATTTTTATGTATTCATTTTTAATCTAGTTATATCCCGTGACCAAATTTGGTCATTTATCTTGGTCTTTTTTAATTTAGTTCTTATCCTGTGACCAAAGTGGTCATTTATCTTGGTCTTTTTTAGTTATCTCACTTAAAATTTATCAATTTTGGTCATTTGTCCCTTGAAAAAACTATGGTAAGCAAATTTTTTGGTCGCCTGGGCACTTATCTCTCATTTTGTACTAGTGATCTCACAACCTTGTTGATTCCATGCCATGCAATTGTCATGTCATTTTCATTCCTTGCCAAGTCATTCAATGACATGCCATTTCCATTTCCATGTCATTGTCAAACCTTTCCATGACATGCCATTACCATGCCTTTCCAATCCATGCCATGCCATGCCATTTCCATGCCTTGCCATATCATACCATTGCCACGCCAATGCTATGTCTTTCCAAGACATGCCATGGCATGCCATTGTCATGTCTTTCCAAGCCATGCCATGTGATGTCATTGTCATGTAGCTTCCCATGCCTTGCCATGTAGCTTCCCATGCCTTGTCATGTAGTTTCCCATTTTAACCTATATAAAAATAAATATAAATTTCCATTGTCATTCCTTTCCAAGCCAATAAATGATATTAACTAAGTTACAGTAGGATAAATATAACAACCCTTAACACAATTAATCATTAAATGAAAGGGGGTTGAAAATGCAAGGCTAAACTAGGGTTTAGATAACAAATGCTTGTTGAAATGCAAGATGACATATAAAATCCCTACAATATTCAAGACATCATTGATATGTCTGCCAAGCCATGACATTGCCATGCCTTTCCATGCCATTCCCATGTCTTGCAAAGCCATGGAATTATCATGTAGCTCCCCAATATGGCACATAACAACCCTAGAATAGTCAAGACATCAAGCCCTAGAATATTCAAGACATAATTGTCATGGAACATAATAGCCCTATAATATTGAAGACATCATTTCCATGTCATTAACATGCCTTTCCATGCCATTGCCAAACCATGCCATGCATAAAATTATGTAAGGAAAAAGTCAAATAAAAAAGGGGATTACAATGAAACAAGAATACAAAATAAATATGCATTTCCATGACATTGTAATTCCCTGTCATTACCATGCCTCACCAAGCCAATAAATAATATTAATTAAGTTACAACATGACAAATATAACAACCCTTAAAACAAGTTATCATTAAATGAAAGGGGACTGAAAATACTAGCTTAAACTAGGGTTTAGATAACAAATGCTTGATGAAATGAAAGATGGAACATAATAGACCTACAATATTCAAGAAATCAACCCCTTGCATTTCATTTTCATGCCATGCTTTTCTTTTCCATGCCTTGCCATGCCATGCCATGCAGGACTTGTCATACCTTGCCTTTCCTTCATTTCCATGGTATGGTATGGTATGGTATGCCTTGCCTTTCCTTTCCATGGTATGGTATGGTATGGTATGCATTTCCTTGCCTTGCATGGTATGGTATTATATGGTATGCCTTCCGTTGCCATGATATATTGGTATGGTATGCCTTGCCTTTCCATTTCCTTGTATGTTATGGTATGGTATGGTGTGGTATTGTATGGTATGCCTTGCCTTTCCAATGCCTTGTATGGTATGGTATGGTATTATATGGTATGCCTTCCATTGCCATGATATATTGGTATGGTATGGTATGGTATGCCTTGCCTTGCCATTTCATTGTATGTTATGGTATGGTATGGTATGCCTTGCCTTTCCAATGCCTTGTATGGTATGGTATGGTATGGTATTTCTTGCCTTGTCATGCCTTGCATTGCATTTCCTTGCCTTGCCTTGCATGGCCTTGCCTTTCCTTGCATGGTATGGTATGGTATTGTATTGTATGGTATGGTATGTCTTGCCTTGCCTTGCGTGGTATGGTATGCATTGGTATGGTATGGTATGCATTTCCTTTCCATTTCCTTGCATGGTATGGTATGGTATACATTGCCATCCCTTTCCATGCCTTGTCATGCCTTGCATTTCCTTTCCTTGCCTTGCATGGCCTCGCCTTGCTTTGCATGGTATGGTATGCATTGTATGGTATGGTATGCATATGGCAGTGGTATGGTATGGTATGGTATGGTATGGTATTGCCTTTCCTTGCCTTGTGTTGGGGTCCTATAATCATAGGTGATTTGATTCTTCAACTATCTATTTGACATTTCTCTCATGCTGAAGACATCTGGATTGTTGGGCTCGGTTGATTTCACTTCTCCCTCCATCCATTTTGCCCAATCCTTCGTCACTCTGCTGCACCCTTCATTCCCTTGCCCTTCATTTCTTCACCCCTCTGTCAATTTTGTCCCTACATGAATAACCAAGATTGGGCTAAAAACAATAGGTTAATAATAAATGTTAGTGGCATGTTTCATATTAATTAGCTTAATAAAGTTAATTTAATTAGATTAGTAAAACTAGGTTAGGGTTGTTAATAATAAATAAATTACTAATTAATTAAAACCTAGGCTTGTAACTAATTAACAATAATTAATTAAGTAGGATAGTAATTAGATTAGTTTAATAGGATAATTAATGATAAATAATTAATTAGTTTAATAGGATAATTAATGATAAATAATTAATTAGTTAAAATTAATAGTGTTAATAATTCGTAATTAGGTTAGTAATTGGGTTAGGCTAATAATTAATTTTAAATAATTAATTAATAAATAATCAATAAACAAAAACATTATAAATTTTTTAATAATTAAAAAACATTTCAAAAACAAATTATAGCAACGCAATAAAAATTATAAAAAAAAATCAAATAAAATTAACAAAAATAAAAAAAATTAAACAAAATACATATAAAAAAAAATAAAACATTAAAAATAAAACGTAAAATAAAATAAAAATTAAAACAAATAAAAATTAATCTCGTATTTCACACATCCCAAAAAATTAATCAACGCCCATAATCTTTTCCGAACCCCCCACCCATCCTAACTTTAATGAGGGGGGGCGTCCTGGAAAAGTGGTTTCCACTTGAACACTTGTAAGCCTCACATATTACCGGACCCCCTCCCCCTAATACCACTTATTAGCCCAGGGGGGGTTCGGAATACCACTTTCCCCTCCAAAAACCATTTTCCCCCAAATCAAAAACTGCTTTCGCACAATTTGACCACCTGTCTTCCGAGAGAATTTTCAAGAAAAAATGAATTAATTTTAAACAACCGAGAGGGATTTTTCTCCAAAACGGACTGAAGAACAATAACCTCTCTTAGGTTTTGCACAGGTATCGGGAATTTGGAGAATCAAAGCCATCTCTGAGCACTATTTTTCAGGTTTCCATTTTTCTTGTTTTTGTCATGTTTTAGCGGCAGATGTTTTGGAAAGCTAGAGATGAATGTGGAAAAACCGAGAGAGGTTTTTACCCAGGACAAACTCATATACAATAAAATCTTTTAGTTTTCGCACAACTATCATATTTTGGGAGATACAAGTGTCTGAGTTGACCTCTATTTTCAGTAGTCCGACCCCTTTTTTCATGGCAGTCAATTCATAACTTTGAGGGATGAAATTGACATATGGCAATGAAATCAAAGGCACAAAGACACCTGACAACTGAAGATCAACAATCAATCAACGAATCTAGACTCTACTGCCCGATTTATGTAGAAACAAGCTCAGTCATCATCAAAAGATCAACAACACAACAGAACTTGAAGACATGTTTTCAACAACCTCCATTAAATTAAGCACCATAAATCCGAGATCATCCATAGGATCTCTATATTTTTGTAATATGAACTCTTTGTAAGAAACCTATAAATACTTCTAATTACAAAGTATAAAGGGTTGATCAGTTGGGACATGTTAGAAGGATCAATATTGTAGAGCAGCTCACAGATCCTCTTTTAATCAAATTTCAGTAATACAAGTCAAGATTTTCAGGATTCTTGTGGCATATCTTTTTGGTGAATTATCTCTTATGTAATATGTTTTCCCTGTTACATATTGGTTTCTTTCTGAATTATTCAATAGAAGATTACGAGCAATTTTTTTTTTAAAGTACACTCTGTTTCTAGCTTTGGATAACTTTTGTGTTTTCTACTAGAAGGTTAGTTTCAGAATTCCTCTTCCCTCACCTTTTCTTTCATATCATTAAACTATTTCAAAGAATCCAACAAAGGTGCCTATCTTACCCTGTGAGTTTTTCCTGTAGAAACTATCTTGATTGGATCAAGCCTCTGTGACTCCATTTCCCAATGGCCCTCCCTTCCTATTCCGGCCAACCAATTTAAAAAACCAAACCCTGTACTATCATAACTAGCCTAAAATTCCCAGCAAACAAAGATAAATCACACAAAGAAATCCCTCTCTGAGTCTTGGAGGGATAGATCCTTGAATCCAAAGCGATTTTGTAGTTACCTCTGCCCATTTCTTCTTCAGCCTGAGAAATTATAGAGTGCTAACATAGTGGTGACCATACTAGGGAGTGTTCCTCAGAAAAAGTGTATCAAGTTCCAGATTTGATTACTGATGGTGCACATTGATCAGACACAATACGACAGAATCATCCACCTGGCGACTCCAATCAGTGTCAAAGACTCCACTGGAGGAAGAACCTGAAACATGACAAGACCATCTGAAAAGATAAGGTATTTAAGCTAGAAGTTCATCTAAGATATGATAGGTTTTATTGTTAATTATTTCTTCCCTTCTCATGATCCTAATCCAGATGAAACTGCCCAAATTTATGAAGAGCATGTTCAACTTGATGAGCCTCAAGAGGTTAAGCCTAGTGTTACGATCCCTGTACATACTCCTACACCTGTAAAAATTTGAGATAGATACAAGCCTCTTGTCTTACCTCCCATACTCCATGATTTCCCCACCAATTACTTCAAATATCTTCCCATATTTGACGGGGAATATGGCTACATCACTGATGAAAAACACATTCAAGGTTTTGAAAATTATCTTGACCTTTTTGAGGTGGAAAAAAGTGATGTTAGTATTAGGATTTTTGTTTTATCTTTGCAAAGTAGAGCTATGAAATGGTATAAATATCTGCCAGCTGCAAGCATCATTGATCTCAATCAGTTTGTGAAGCTTTCTTGGATCAATGGGTGATCAAGAGGAATCCCTTCCTCATTTTGGAAGAATATGATCACTTGAAAAGACAGCCATGAGAAACAGTGCAACAATTTTCAGTCAGATTCAATCAAGTCTACCATTCAATGTTGGTTGATATAAAACCTCCTCGTGATTTAGCTCTCTTACACTATCCAAATGCCTTAGATCCAGAAATGGAATTTCAATTGAGGGAAAGAAACACCACAACACTCAAAGAAATGCAAGATAGTGCAATAAGTGTGTAAGCCCATTTGTTGATCAAAAGGTCAAAGTTGGAGGCAGAAGACAGAAAGAACAAATAAAAGGAGCATCTAACATCCTCAGAGGTGAAGCTAGACATTTTGGCAAGCACCATGGAAGAAATTTTGCACAGGATTAGCATACAAGAAAAAATTGTTCTTCAAGGGCATCATGTTCCATTGATTATAGAGAAAGAAAGGGTCATTGCTCCCAAACACTTTGCAGCTCATGCTTGGTATCATGGATTGGAAAATGATCATTTCATGTATTCAATTCACAACATAGTCAAAGATGAAACTCCAACTCAACTTGTAGAAGAGCTATCACCTGATCTGATGTGTATGATTGATGACCTTTCTTACCTAGAAAATCTACCCAAGTATGATCAGTATGATGATGATTATGTGGTTGAAATAGATGTTGATTGTTCAAAGAAACTAGTGTCATTCTTGTGAGAGAAGGAAGCTCAGTTACAGATCAAATATGATAGTCAGTCTTTGCACAAAAATTATGACAACAATGAGGAAAATGCAACAAATCTTAGAGTAAGTGAAATATCTATGCCTTTATGTTTCTTTTCATTTCAAATTCTAAGAGAAAATCATAAGAAAATTGTCAATAGTAGAGATGAAGAATGTTCTAATGAATCTATTGAAGATGTCATTGATGATATGGAAGTTGTTCTAGACCTAGAATTGCAGCCCTTGAGCTACATTGATTTTCAAATTCCATATGAAAGCTTAGAGCCTGAGATAGAATATGAGTTAATCCAAAATAACTCTGTACCATTAAGCTTTAATTCATTTCATTTTTTGAAGAAGAATCTTGAGTATGTGCTAAAGGATAAACACATAGAAGATCATGAAATTTCATTGGAACCAATAAAACAGTCATATCAGTCCAGGAAAGATCCAATAGCTGATGTGTTGGATGACTTGTGTTGTCAAATTCATGTTTCATTTGTCAATTATGGACTTAAAAGCGGTTATGATATAGACATGATTAGGCAGGCTCTTTCATGGTCTGTTTCAGTAGGAGTCTCATTTCAAATTTCAACAGAAAATTTGCAGCCATATCAGGAATTGTATAATGATGTAAAAATCATATGTGTCATACCCAATTCTGACCATAAATTTGTTGAAAGTCAAGAAATAGGTCGCGTCTTTCCCGATCCCATAGAAGACTACATGGAAGATTTTTTCAACATAAATGATCAATTGAATGTTTTCAGCAGTGACCATTACACTTTGCATTTTTTATTCTCTGGAAAAGAGGTCAAATTGTCCTTTTGATTGTGCTAACAAGGAGTCAAGAAGTCCAATTGTTTCAAGAACTACTTGATTGGCTTTATTGGCATTTTTGTATTATTTGATTCATCATGATTTTCAACAATATAGGGTAGGTAGCAGTGTGCAAATAATCTCATCTCTTTGAGCATCCCTTTCAACAATTTTTCAATCTCAATTTCAAATTTTAGTTTTCAGTTTGATTTGGTTTCAGTTGAAAGGTCAGAACAGGGACAGGTTAAAGAATAAATCTTTGGGATCATCCCAACGAATAAAGAACTAGTCTACGTGTTCAGAGTTCAATGATTCTTGTCACCTCTTGAAAGAGCTTCCATCCCCAGGTGGAGCCTATGTTGGGGTCCTGTAATAATAGGTGATTTGATTATTCAACTATCTATTTAGCATTGCTCTCGTGATGAAGAAATCTAGCTTGCTAGGCTCGATTGATTTCACTTCTCCCTCCATCCATTTCGCTTGATCCTTCGTCACCTTGCTGCACCCTTCATTCTCTCACCCTTCATTTCTTCACACCTTCGCCAATTTTGTCCCTACACGAATAAACAAGCTGAGGCTAAAAACAATAGGTTAATAATTAATGTTAGTGGCATTTTTCATATTAATTAGCTTAACAAAGTTAATTTAGTTAGATTAGTGTAGTTAGATTAGTAAAACTAGGTTAGGGTTGTTAATAATAAATTAATTACTAATTAATTAATAATTAATCAAAACCTAGGCTTGTAACTAATTAACAATAATTAATTATGTTAGTAATTAAATTAGTTTAATATGATAATTAATAATAAATAATTAATTAGTTTAAATTAATAGTGTTAATTATTAGTAATTAAGTTAGTAATTGGGTTAGGCTAATAATTAATTTTAAATAAATAATCAATAAACAAGAACATTATAAAAAATTTAATAATTCAAAAAAAATTCAAAAACAAATTATAATAACGCAATAAAAATTATAAAATAAAAATCAAATAAAATTAACAAAAATAAAAAAACATTAAACAAAATACATATAAAACAAAAAACAAATAAAAACAATAAAAAACAATAAAAAACGAAACATTAAAAATAAAACGTAAAACAAAATAAAAATTAAAATGAAAACACAAACAAAGCAAACTATTCCCCTCTCGTACTTCACACATCCCAAAAAATAAATCAATGCCCATAATCTTTTCCAGACCCCGTCCATCCTAACTTTAACGAGGAGGGCAGTGGGGTCCCGGGAAAAGTCGTTTCCACTTGGACACTTGTCATCCTCACATCTTAACGGACCCCCTCCCCCTAATACCACTTACCACCCTAGGGGGGTCCTAGAATACCACCTTCCCCTTAAAAAACCATTTTCCCCTATATCAAAAACCGCTTTCGCACAGTTTGACCACTTGTCTTCCGAGAGAATTTCCGGGCAAACCTAAAGGAATTTTGAAAAAACGAGAGATATTTTCTCCGAAACGGACTGAAGAACAATAACCTCTCTCATTTTTTGCATAGGTATCAGGAATTGGGAGAATCAAAGCCATCTATGAACACTAGTTTTCAGGTTTCCATTTTTCCTATTTTTTCATGTTTTTGCGACAGATGTTTTGGAAAGATGGAGATGAAATTGGAAAAACCGAGAGAGGTTTTAACTCAACACAGACTGATATACAATAACTTCTTTCATTTTTATCACAACTATCAAATTTTGGGATATATAAGTGCCTGAGTTGACCCCTATTTTCAGTAGTCCGACCCCTTTTTTCGTGGCAGACAGTTCAAAACTTTGAGGGATCAGATTGACAGATGACAATGAAATCAAAGGAATGAAGACACCCGATAGCTGAATATCAACATTTAATCACCGAATCCAGACTCTACTTCCCGATTTCTGCAAAAACAAGCTCAATCAACATCAGAAGATCAACAACACAACAGAACTTGAAGACATCTTTTCAACAACCTCCATTAAATTAAGTACCAGAAATTCGAGAAGATCCTTAAGATCTCTATATTTTTGTAATCTGAACTCTTTGTAAGCAACCTATAAATACTTCTAATTACGAAGTATAAAGGGTTGATCAGTTGGGACCTGTTAGAAGGATCAATATTGTAGAGCAGCTCACAGATCCTCTTTTAATCAAATTTCAGTAATACAAGTCAAGTTTTTCAGAATTCCCCTGGCATATATTTTTGGTGAAGTGTCTCTTCTATAATATGTTTTCCCTGTTACATATTGGTTTATTTATGAATTATTCAATAAAAGATTACGAGCATAATTTGTTTTAAAGTACACTCTGTTTCTAGCTTTGGATAATTTTTGTGTTTTCTAGTAGAGGGTTAGTTTTAGAATTCTTAACTGCTCAGATACAATCCTCTTTCCTCACCTTTTCTTTCATATCATTCAACAATTTCAAAGAATCCAACAAAGGTGTCTATCCTGCCTTGTGAGTTTTTCCTGTGGAAACGATCTTGATTGGATCATGCCTCTTTGACTCCATTGCCTAATGGCCCTCCCTTCCTGTTCCAACCAACCAATTTAAAAAACCAAACCCTGTACTATCATAACTATCTTAAAATTCCCAGCAAACAAAGCTAAATCATACAGAGAGATCCCTCTCCGAGTCTTGGAGGGCTAGATCCTTGACTCCAAAGCGGTTTTGTAGTTACATCTGCCCATTTCTTCTTCATCTTGAGAAATTACATAATGCTAACACCTTGAATGGTATGGTATGGTATAATATGCATTTCCTTGCATGGTACGGTATGGTATGGTATGGTATCCATTTCCTTTCCTTGCCATGCCTTGCCTTTCCTTGCGTGGTACAGTATGGTATTGTATGGTATGGTATGGTATGCCTTGCCTTGCCTTGCATGGTATGGTATGGTATAGTATGGTATGCATTTTATTTCCATTGCCTTACATGGCCTTGGCTTGATTTGCATGGTATGGTATAGTATGGTATGCATTGCATTTCCATTGCATGGTATGGTATGGTATGGTATTACATTGCCTTGCCTTGCCTTGCATGATATTGTATGCATTGCCTTGTCATTGCTTTGCATGGTATGGTATGGTATGGTATGCATTGCCTTGCCTTGCCTTGCATGATATAGTATGGTATGATATGGTATGTATTTCCTTGCCACTTCCTTGTATGGTATGCATCTCCTTGCCACTTCCTTGTATGGTATACATCGACAATGATATGGTATGGTATACAATGGTACGGTATGATATGCATTGACAATAGTATATATAATAATTAAATTAAAATACTATAAATAATATAACAATATAATCATATAACAATATTTAATTATTAACATTCATCCTTCTCATATTATAATTTTTAAAAAATTATTATTCTAGAATAATAATAAATAAATTAAAACATTATAATATTAAAATAACATAATCATATAATAATATTTAATTATTAGCATTCATCCCTCCCATATCATAATTTTTAAACATTAATCAAATTCTCAAATAATAACCATTATATTAGAAAATTATAAATGTGAAAATAACATAATCATATAATAAATTTTTAATTAATCGATCGTCATCTTTGTTTGATATTATCTGTTATTCAGATCAAACCATTTTTACTCAAATAATAACTCTTCTAATATTTAAATGTTACTATTATAATTTGTAAGATAAAACTAGCTAAAATAAATATTAATGGATAACATGCTGTCGAAGTTTTAGTTTATGTTACACAAGCTACGGGGATTTGCCCTCACGAAGGTATTTTGGCTTCTTACCAAAATATCAATAATTAGATCAAATACCATATGTGCTGGCGTGGCTTTGCCGTTGCTTAAAACATTTAACAAAAGGTGCCTGGGATTGCTATTATTATATTCGTGCGTATATCTGAAAAAATCCCCAGATTTTCGGTAGGTTGGACACGTCGACTGGTTCATTCATTGGCTTTGTTGGAGGGCTCATGGCCACAAAACTATTGTCAATTACAAAGGCGGACACACATGCTGCTACTATTATGTCTGTCAAAAAGAGAAGAGCAGCGTAGCCCAAAGCCTTTGAAGAAGGCAGTTTTAGGAACAGGTATATGTTTCTGTCGATCAGTTTCTTCCACGGTTTACTTCCTCATGTATATACTAATACTTCATCATAGGCACACTGATATTTCTTGCCTTATATATGTGTATATATATATTTGAAGAAGCGATGAAAATGTTATATATATTTGTACAAGTGATGAAAATGTTATTATATAGAAAGGTGTAAATTTATTGACAATGGTCACATTTAATATGTTTTTAGTACTTAATCAGTTTTGTATGGACAAGATTAAATATTGTTGGAATATTCTTAGTCGTCCCAATAAATTAATGATTGTGATTTCAATCACTAACTTCAAATTTACTATGATGGCTAGTTGATTGCCACCTCTAAGTGATTAACGTTTCATTTTCTAAAAAGCCCAAGTTTACTAGCCACAATTTTTACTCCAACTATTATTTACTGAGCAAGATTTTCTTGCCTAAAGCTCTTACCACGTCAATTATTTAATACACAGGATTCTGCGATTATTTAATACCCAAGACTCAATTATTTCGAGCCATGAGTAACTTGTGGCTGTACAAATGATGAAAATGTTATATATTTGTAACGGGGATGAAAAGTGGTGTTTACTGGATGCATAGGAGTGTGATCGACGTTAATCAAGAATAGGAGTATGGTATGGAGATCGTGTTATAGTGCTGAGAGTGGTACCTAGAAATATTAATATTTCATTGTCATTAG
>ML809363.1:127522-146050 GCA_009831015.1 Picea engelmannii
AAAGGTGCACCACCCTTTGTTTGGCTATCTATCCTAGGGTTTGCTTCCGAAATGGTTCTCTATCAAGGTTAAGGTGCTCGAAGGGTGGCTTCAGCCTATGGTTCGGTGACAATAGTGATATTTTCTATGGTAAAATGAACACATTCTAACACGCCCACCATAGACTCATTGTCTCTTCTCTGCCGCAAGACTTCACAGAGACATATGGTTCTGTTTCATAGCACGCCTCACCTAAACCCACGACAAGACTTCCCCAAACTCCATAGTCCCCTTGCCTACTACTACACTCAATCCAAATAAGGTCTCCCCAACTCTATCCACATAATCACCTAAAGGAAACACAAGTCCTCCCATGTGGAGCAACTTGGCTCCTTGAGGGAGCTCGCCCCTCCTTCTCCAAATCTACCTCAGAACTTTGGTGTTGATATTTCTCTCTTCCTTTTGATTTCTTAGTTGTTCAGCCTTGTTATTTTATATGGATTCCAGACGTGTTACGTCACTTTCTTGAATCGCCATGTCCTTTGGGTGTGTCATGCCCCTTCGCGGACCAATGCACTCAAACGAACTGATGTGCCACTTCGTGGACCAACACATCCAAATGAATTGATGACATGTAAATATGTCTTCTGATTGTTGGTTAGCCATTACACTTATAATTTAATTTTTCAACCCAGAGTTCAGTTTATTCTTGTGAGGCACTTGGTGGAGTATACACATAAATAAGAGTTTTACCACTATTATGCAATTTGATCAAAAGAAATCAGCTAAGAACTATTGAACATATAAACCAAATGAAAGAATGGAAAGGTAAAGTCTTGGTGTTCTTGACCCTCAACCCATCTAGTAGCACCTCATAGAGTAATACCTTTGAGATTTAGACTCATAATCCTACTGTTAGCACCTAAACATGTAAGAAGGGGTATTTTCCCTAAAAGGCACCCCCCATTGGTGAAAAGAGGGCAAGCAACGGAGTAAAAACCCACTTATCCTAAGTTGGGACATGATTGCATATTTGGGTAAGCGACGAGAAAATCTGGGCAGCCAGAATCTGCGTGCCCAAATCTACGGTCAGGATTGGATTTCGGACCCCCTTCACCATTCTACCTTTAAGGCAGGGGGGGGGGTGTCTGGACTTGGCCATGCATCTCTCAACGACCTAGATCAGAGCGCCCAGATCTACGGTCAATGTTGGATTCTGGACCCCCCTTGCCATTCTACCTTTAACAAAGGGGGGGGGGGGTCTAGAATTGGCGGCCCTCAGCGGGCCCCACATTGTCACATCTCCAATATCCTCCACCTTCCGCTGTACGTATTCCATTCAGGGCCATCCTGGCTCATCCCTTTCCCCTTTTGTCTCGTTCCCACCTGTCACCTCCTGCCAGGTGTTCTTCCCCTCATCCTCCAACTCATCTTTCCTCCCTTAGGCTCGCCGCCTTGCATTTTCCCTGTCATTTTTCCATGGCACTTTGCCTCGTCATCAGGTGCCACAAACCTCTTCCCCCTGTCCACATGGTCCCTCTCCATCTCATCACCCACTCACCTCCTGCCATGTGTCTCTCTTTCTCTCCTAGTCTCTTCCATTTGTATGGTCGTCTCCACTCCTTATCCACTTGAGCCCCGCGTTCCATGTCACTTCCGCCCATCCACTATTTCCAATTAAGTGCCCTAGCCTTCGCACTGGCCTCCACGTCTTATCCATCAGGCCGTTCATCTAATACAGGTGGTAGCTCGAGAAGACCTCCACGCCTCAAAAGTGCAGAGTTGGCCGAGCCGTTCTCAATCCCAAGGAAATAGTTATTGAGGTAGTTGGTGGTGGTTAGACATCGTCTCCGCCATAAATGGAAAGTCCGACGATGAATTTAAATCATGTCAGTTAATCCACGGGACTGTCAGGAGTTTGATTGCGTCTGTCATAAGTGCACGATCGTTCAGAGACTGCATGTGCAGATTGTCAGTGGACATGCAGACGCAATGTTTTTAATACGGTGTCTCGGTTTCACTGTTGTTGTTTTTCTTTGAGTATATGTAGGCAATTTTTCCATTTTGTAATCTATCGATGGTAGAGCACAGCTCCCAATTGTAAAGCTTTAATCCAACATCTGGTTCTCTGGTTATAAGAGAACATTTGAGACTTCTTGTTTAATGGCAACCAACTTCTTCTTTTCCCTTTTTCTCTGAATCTAAGATCCCGGGCATGAATGATCCAGTCGGGTGTTGCATTGCTATATTATGTAGGTTTGATTTTATCAGTTCTGCAATCTTCTTGGGTTCATTTTGAAGTTGTTCGGCTCTGAGAGGACCTCATAGCCGAGACTTTTCCTCTTTGCCAAGGTTGCTGGAAGACCTGACGTCCATAGCAGACTTTATTTCCCCTCTCTCTCCCCTACTTACTCACCACTATCATTATTACTGGCCTAAGTTACGTCAAGAACTCATGTGTCACTGCTGTTCCAGCCCAGTTTTCTGAGTTAGAACGATATTGTTCCGAGTTTACTTCCATTTGATCATCCCTTTATAAACAAAACGTGACATAGAACTGATGGGCGTCGGGCTCTGCTCCTGCTGCAATCCAGGAGTGACTTCTGTCACCAACATTTCTGGCGTCGTTATCGGGGACGAAGTTGAAAATCTTCCCTGGGATTGAACGACATTGAGCTTCTGATTCTGAAGGTGCATCAGGCATAAGAGCCCTTGAATATTGATACTATGCACCTGGCGACTCCATTGTGACGACTCCACTACGACGAACCTATTTTGTTAGTTGTGGCTTCCAGTGGCAGACACAGGCGGTCCCATCCGCAGCTGCCTCCAGCCACGCCTGAAGTGTATCCGGAGGTGATTATCAGAAAAGGGAAGGCCTCTCAAGGAGAAAGTTCCGCCGCTGAACCAGGTAATTTTCCACCTCCTTCCGTAAAAACTCCATTTTCTTATTCTCAGCTTCCTAGCAAACCAGTTTATGAGGTTTCCCGTTTTCTGAATTTCAGGAGTATTCGTGCTGAGTTTTCCACTCCTGGTCTAGCATTAGAAGGAGAAATCCTTGTCACTCCCCTCTCCCCTGAAGCTATACCTTGGCGCAAACCTCGAACCGTAGAAGATTTCACCACCCCTCCTCTTGTTACTATTACTGCACAGAGAGAAGCGTCTTCCCATTTAGGTCCCTTAGCTCTCTCTCTGTATTCCCCATTGTTTCCATTTCCTCTAGGAAGCTCATTTCCAACATCCCCTGTTCACAATCCTTCTCCTCTGAGTTCTCCTCCACCTAATATTCCCATGGCATGAGTTAATCCCCCCATGACCAAAATGGAGGCCATAATAGCTGCTAGGTATGCTCCCCTTGTGTTACCACAGCCTCTCAACGCCCTTCCAGCGAATGGATACCTTAAGCAGCTACCCAAGTTCACAGGCGAAGGGGACATAGCGGCAGAAGAACAGCTTGAAGCCTTTTACAACTTCACAGATGATCATGTTATCATGCATGCAGACGTATGGATGAGAATTTTATTCCATATCCTTGAAGGCAAAGCTAGGAAATGGTTTAGAGCCCTACCTCCTGGATCTATAGATGGGATTGAGGCTTTGGATAACGCCTTTCTGAGATAGTGGGGAGACAAAAAAGACTTCATGTATTACATGACAGAGTTTAGGTCCTTGAAGAGAAAGGAAGGAGATTCTGTCTCAGACTTCTCTAAGAGATTCAATAAAATGTATAATAAAATCCCCGCTGAGATAAAGCCCTCATAAGCCTCTGATAAGATCACTTATGCTAGCAGTTTTGATCCTGATTTCTACCTTTTTTTGAGGGAGAGAAGAGCCACTACTCTGGCTCACATACAGGATGCAGTCGTGGAAGTAGAATCTAACATACTAGTTGTTGACCGACTTAGGGATAAGGCTGATAGAGATATATCTAGGAAAAGGCCTGAAGCCTCCCCATCCCATTCCTCTCCCCTTCCCCTACAGTCGGATGAGGTAACTAGAATGCTAAAATCGCTTTTGTCTAGGATGGAAAAGTGGGAGTTAGAAGGGAAGCCCATGTACAGAAATCCCCAGAATGCTGATAATAGAGGTTTCAGGAGATCTAATAACAATGTGCCTCAACCTTTCCCAGGGGAACTAAGGGGGAAAGATAAATACGATCAAAGGATTCAAACTCCTCTCCAAAATAACCTAGTTGCTCATGAGGAAGGAGAGGAGATAGATGAACTTGACCCTGAAATTCACTGTATTGAAGAAGCTCCCCCTTTTTCCCATTTGACTCAGTCTGCATATGAAGAATCCCTTATGAACATTTGAATCAATGAGTTAGGTAGACGAGAAAAGGACAACAACACCCCTAACATATACTATCTCAGGTCAAAGAAGAAAGAAAGAAATCTTGACAGCCAAGATCAACCCCTCATAGCAGAAAGGCCTACTAAAGATGACACAATCACTACTAAAGAAAAGAAAACTCAGAATACTTCGCCAGCAGTCAAAGAACCTGTCTCTGAGGTAAGGGAAGCTCCTAAGCCTATTTCCTCCTTTAATTTTGAGCATGAAATTCCAAAGATCATAATTCCCGTCCCCCTCTAAGAGCTAGTTAAAAATGAAGATTTCAAAAGGTCCCTCTCCAAACTGCTACAATCTAAGTCCCCCCAACCTTCCTTTGACTCAGTGAACCTTCAAGATGAACAGCCCGCAGTCATCCTAGGTCCCATGGTGGAAGACATAGATGATTCATCCCCTCCCTTCTACACCTCCCTGAACATACATGATAAAGTGCTGCATAATTGTGTCATGGATTCAGGAGCTTCCCACAACCTTATGCCCAAAATAGTCATGGAAGAGTTGGGACTGGAAGTGACAAAGGCTTATCATGATTTGTACTCTTTTAATTCAAGGAGGGTGCAATGTCTTGGAGTCATCAAAGACTTGGTGATGTCTTTATTTCAGCTTCCAATGAAAAGTGTGGTCATGGACATTGTGGTAGCTGATGTTCCCCCCAAGTTCGACATGTTGTTGTCTAGGTCTTGGATTAAACGACTTGGAGGAACATTACAGATGGAACTCACATATGCCACCATTCCAATATTTGGAGGGGAACACAGGAGGTTGTACAGAGAAGCCCAACTAGCCTATATTGTCAGTGATGAAGCAAACCCCACCAATCATCCCATCTTTTCACTTGACATGGATTTGGGGTCTAGTTTATTGCAGATCACTGAAACTCCTGATGCCCCTTTACAGATCAGAAAGCAACCCATTTTTAATCTGGAGATACCTCCTCCAACCACCTCTGTTTGGAAGATGTTCTTTGACGAAGATTCTTCCAGTATAGGTGCTGGCGCTGGAGTGGTTTTCATATCACCTTGTCAAGAGACCATATCCCTGTCATACAAGCTGGAATTTGAAACTACCAACAATGTGGCAGAGTATGAAGCTCTTGTTCTGGGTATGAGGGTTGCAAAAGAAATGGGAATAAGGGAGATGGTAGTGTTTGGAGATGCTGAATTGATCATCCAACAAGTCATGAATGTTTATCAGGCCAAGCATCCTCAACTCAGAAGTTACAGAAACGAGGTATGGGACTTGATGGATAATTTATTCTCAGATTTCAACATTTATTTTGTCCCAAGGGAAGATAATACCTCAGTCGATTCCTTAGCTGTCTCAGCTAGTCTATTCAGGATCCCTCTGCTGTCGAAGATCAATTGTGGGGTTGAGATAAGATATAGGCCATCCATCCTGGACAATGTAAAACATTGGAAGGTATTCGAAGACGACCTTGAAATCAAAAAATTTCTTCAGTCCGTCGACGAGTTTTCTGCATTGCACATTGATCAGGACTCTGATCCCGAAGGTGACCCTCAATCTGAGGTATTTTTAAATAAAATTGTTAATCACCATATTGTTCAGCTGCCCAACAATCACATTCCAAGGGGACTAGTCCCTTTAGAAAGACTGTTCGATGGGAATGATGTGGCAGTAAAAGGTAATATTTCGGGAAGAGATGTTGATATATCTGAGTGCAACATTGGCACACAAGAGGAGCCTAAGTTCGTCAAGTTGTCAAGTAGCCCGACTCAAGAACAGAGGGCTGAATACACTGAATTATTAAAAGAATTTGTTGATTTGTTTGCATGGACCTATGAAGACCTCAAGACATATGACACATCTGTCATTGAACACAAGATCCCACTGAAGGAAGAAGTCAAACCATTTAGGCAAAAGTTAAGACAGATAAATCCCGTGTTGCTGCCTGTCATAGAACGAGAGGTGAAGAAGTTGTTAGATGCCCAAATCATTGTCCCCTTAAGATACTTTGAATGGGTGGCCAATTTGGTCCCGGTGAGGAAGAAAAGTGGAGAAATCAGACTCTATGTTGATTTCAGGAACCTGAATAGGAGCTCAAAGAAAGACAATTATCCCCTGCCCAACATGGAACACATATTGCAGAGGGTAACTGGTGCATCTAGGATATCCATGATTGATGGTTTTTCTGGTTATAACCAGATATCAGTCATGCCTGAGGACAGAGAAAAAATGGCCTTCACCACTCCTTGGGGCACATTCATGTATGCCAAAATGCCCTTTGGATTGATGAATGTAGGAGCAACATTTCAGCGGGCCATGGATATAGCTTTCATTGGGGAAAAAGATCAGTTTGTGGTGATCTATCTGGATGACATCACAGTCTTCTCCAGGTCTAACCAAGAGCACTGTTGTCACCTGAGAAAAGTGTTCTTGAAGTGTCGGAAGTTTGGCCTATCCTTAAACCCCAAGAAATCTTTGTTTGCTATGAAGGAGGGGAAGCTGTTAGGTCATATAGTATCAACAGAGGGAGTAAGGATTGATCCCAGTAGGGTAGAGGCAATTCAGACCCTGTCACTTCCCCGGTCTAGAAAGGAAGTTCAGGCTTTTTTAGGGAAGATTAACTTTTTGAGGAGGTTCATCTCAAATTTCGCTGAGATGGTGAAACACATCACAACCATGCTCAGGAAAGGAAATGAAGTTAAATGGACTGTTGAACCTAGGGAATATTTTATCCAAATAAAGAAGGCATTGACTGAGGCACTTGTGCTGATCAGTCTTGATTAGTTCAAGGATTTCCTGATTTTTTATTTTGCTTCTTTTGATACAGTAGTAGCGGTCTTATTGCAGAAAAATGAGGAAGGGCGAGAACAACCCATTTTGTTCTTTAGCAAGGCATTGAGAGATGCAGAAGTCCGGTACGAGATCATGGAGAAGCAGGCCTATGCCTTGGTGAAAGCTCTCAAAGCTTTCAGAGTCTATGTCTTTCACTCAAGGGTCACTGCATACGTTCCTTCAGCCTCTGTGAAGGACATCCTTATATAGCCTGACATAGATGGGAGAAGAAGTAAGTGGATTGCCAAGATCCTGGAGTTTGATCTGGAGATTAAGCCCACCAAGTTGATAAAGGGGTAGGGTTTAGCCAAACTGCTAGCTGAATCCAATTGCAAAGACTTGGGGATTAGCTTCATCAATGCCTGTTCATAAAATCAGCAAGCTGAGTCGTCCAACAGGAGTTCTCAAGGTGATTTATCAGTAGCAGAATGCACCTGGTACAGAGATATTTTGTATTTTCTACAAGAATTGAAACCCCCTGATGGAATGAGGAAGAGTAAGGCAAGAGATTTAAAGCTCAAGGCGATCAAATATTGCCTCATTGACCAAGCTTTATACTGGAAAGACCCTCTAGGGGTATTCTTAAGGTGCCTGAATCCACAAGAAGCCCAGAAAGTTATGTTTGATTTCCATAGCGGCCTTTGTGGGGGGCATCATTTCTGGAAGACCACAGCTCACAAAATCCTCAGGGTTGAGTATTACTGGCCCACTTTATTCGCTGATGTCTACAGAGAAATCAGAGCTTGCATCAAATGCCAAAAGTTCTCAGGAAAGCAACAACTCAAATCTCTGCCACTAAAGCTTGTAGTAGTTTCAACACCCTTTCAGCAGTGGGGATTGGACTTCATTGGAGAAATTCATCCTCCCTCAAGTGGCCAACATAGATGGATCCTGACTGCGACAGACTATTTCACCAAGTGGATAGAAGCTGCCCCCACCAGGAGTACTTCACACAAAGTAATTATCAGCTTCCTGGAGGACATCATAGCTAGATTTGGCTGCCCCAACAGAATTGTCATTGATAATGCCGCCTCTTTTAGGTCTGAGCCTCTGGTTAAGTTCTGTGAATAGTTTGAGATTTCACTAATTCACTCCACTCCCTATTATCCTCAAGGAAATGGACTGGCAGAGTCTTCCAATAAAAGCCTGATCAAGCTCATTAAAAAATTATTGGAAGACAATAAAAGGGCCTGGGATTCAAAACTCAAATTCGCTCTATGGGATAATCGAGTGACAACAAAGAGGTCCCTGAACACCTCACCTTTCCAACTTGTTTATGGGACAGAGGCTATTTTTCCTACTCAACTTGCTTTATCTGTGGAAAAATTCTTTCAGGACCTTGAAGGAGAACTGGACCATATGGTCAGAAGGATTCATCAAATGGTGGAGGTGCAGCAGATCAGGGAGCAGGTAATGAACAAGGCCTACAGTCATTAGCAGAAGATCAAGCAAGCCTTTGACAGGAAGATCAGGAAAAAGTATTTCGAGCTCGGTGATCTGGTGCTCAAGTGGGATGCACCCAAGCAGGATAGAGGCAAACACAATAAGTTTGATGCCCTCTGGATTGGGCCTTTCAAAATCTCTGAAGTATTCTCAAACAACACTTACTGGTTGCAGGATTTGGAAGGCAAAGAAGTTTTTAATGGCCCAGTAAATGGACATTTCTTGAAAAAATGTTTTTTCTGAGCTGGAGACAGCTCCTCTGTTTTTGTAAATATTGTTTTATGTTTTCGGCTTAATAAATGACTCCATAGCCCAACAACAAGGCACTGGAACTGCAGAAAAGTCCTTAGAGCATCACAGGGATGACTCTATCCCCCATGAAGCCTAATGTTAGCACCTAAACATGTAAGAAGGGGTATTTTTCCTAAAAGGCACCCCCCATTGGCGAAAAGAGGGCAAGCAGCGGAGTAAAAACCCACTTATCCTAAGTTGGGGCGTGATTGCATATTTGGGTAAGCGGCGAGCAAATCTGGGCGGCCAGAATTTGCGCGCCCAGATTTGCGGTCAGGATTGGATTCTAGACCCCCTTCGCCATTCTACCTTTAAGGCAGGGGGGGGGGGGTCCGGAATTGGCCACACATCTCTCAACGACCTAGATCAAAGCGCCCAGATCTGTGGTCAAGGTTGGATTTCAGACCCCCCTTGCCATTCTACCTTTAACAAAGGGGTGGGGGGGGTCCGGAATTGGCAGCTCTCGGTGGGCCCCACATTGTCACATCTCCAATATCCTCCACCTTCTGCCATTCGTCTTCCATTCAGCGCCATCCTGGCTAATCCCTTTCCCCTTTTCTCTCGTTCCCACCTGTCACCTCCTGCCAGGTGTTCTTCCCCTCATCCTCCAACTCATCTTTCCTCCTTCCCTCAGGCCCGCCGCCTTACATTTTCCCTGTCATTTTTCCATGGCACTTTGCCTCGTCATCAGGTGCCACAACCCTCTTCCCCCCATTCACATGGCCGCTCTCCATCTCATCACCCACTCACCTCCTGCCATGTGTCTCTCTTTCTCTCCCAGTGGCTTCCATATGTATGGTCGTCTCCACTCCTTATTGTTACCCATGATTTTGGTTGTCATGATGATGTATTGATGATGGTGTACTCAGGCTCTTCATAAGAACTTTCTCCTGAGAAAAGTTACTTTCATCTCTTCCCAGAAAAATCATTTTTGAAGAAGGTTCGCAGGCTGCTAGTATATTTGGGTGCGAGACTGCCTGATTCTCATAGGCTGCCTTAAGCCAGGGTGCAAACTTCTCGCACTGTGTTGAACAACTAGGGTGCGAACTCTTCCTAAAGCATGGAAAAAGATGAATTCTCGATGCTTCTAGAAGGGAATCTTCTAGAAGGATGGGTTGACATTTGAATGGTTATCCTAGTACTGGATTCCCTAATATTTTGGGATCATTCTTATCCAAGTAACTAATTCATTCTCTCCTATATATTGAGGGAAGTCTCATGGAAAAGGTTAAGCAAGATTCATTGGAGAATTAGTGAAAGAATTGTGTGAAGGATTGAAGCTTGAACAACAGCTTGGAGACTCTAGCAAGTTTACCAAGAGGATTTGATCTTCTTCATGCAAGGATTGAGCAAGTGTGTGTGTCAGAGCCAGGAGCCATTGAAAGGAAGTTTGGGACATCAAGGCTCAGGTTGTAATCTTTACCTTCCATTAATATGATACAGTGGCATGTCCCTTTCCCATAAAGATATTTCCACTTTATTGTGTAATTCCTTGATCATACACATAGGTTGACTATTGAATAGATTGTGCTATCTTCACTTTGGTTGGTTTGTGTTGTCTTGGTCTTGACTACATGAGAKCACTGGAGCGAAGCGGGAGCAACAAAGACCATAKGAAGCGATAATAAGGTATGTTATTTGTTCTTGCCTCCTAGTTAATTCAATGGTCAAAACTTAGGGAAAGAGTCATGTCCTGTCTTGCTTTGTTCTAGATCCAGGTGGATCTAGGGAGATCTGTTAGTGTCCGCACCTACCGATTTATCCAATAACAAAATTGGCAACTCCACTGGGGATCATCTCATTTTCTTTGTGGCTTTTGGTATTTTTCTGTGGCCATTTGATCTTGTTTCACTTTTCTCCTTTCCTATCAATCTCTGAGTCTTCAGGATATCCTGATAGACCCTCTGGGTCCAGAGGCCTTTTAAAATTTTGCTTCATTTTCCAAAAATTTGACTAGTTTCAGAGGTTCTCGCACTGCACTTCACTGTAGCCTGCGAGAATCCAGATAGTTCTCACTTTGCCTTTAGGTTGCAGTGCGAGGTTCTCGCACCTTGCTCAAAGGCCACCTGCGAGAATGCCTAATTCTCGCACTGTGTAATATTACCAGTCTGCGAACTCATTTTTTTCAAAATTTTGGATTTGAGTTTTGGCATCTTCAACTGCCCAGATCAGTCTAGGTGCCTTACTAGAGTTTCTTGGACCATTGATTGGTGTCTTTCTTGTCTTCATTTGCGTGCATGAACAGTCTTGGGATTGCAAGGCTCTTCTTGTCACTTTTCTCTTGACTTTTGTTTCTTGACTTCTCTTGGCAAAACCATTCTCTCTGATTTCAGAATCTGAGTGTGTTTGATTAGTTAAGTACCAGTGATTGGTTGAAAGTTGAGTTTTCTTGGTCTTTATCATTTGCTTATTGTTTGAAAGATCATTTTTCTTATACAATTGAAAAGACTATATTGGTTTGCTTTTTATTTTTGTTTTCATTGAAAGAGTGGAGTGGGTTCTTATCATTGCTTGTTCATTGGTTTTTTGATTTTCTGTACTCTCATTGGCATAGTGAGGGTCCTTTTTGAAAAGTGAACAAAAGGTTTTCTTTCAAAAAATCGTTTTTGTTTCGAAAACATTGAAAATCAAATTGTTGAAATTGTTGAAAAAGAAGCAATAGAGTCTTGTTATTTGATGCGTGATTTGTTGCATTTGCATTTTTAAGGAAATTTTGCATTGTAGTTCAAGGTTGATCTGGCAAACTTTCTCTTTCCCTCCCATACATAGGATTCATTGAACGAAAAGCGATACATTTCATTCTCATCCATGCATTGTTGGGTCAGAGTCATACAACATAAGTTTCACCTCCGTTTCCTTTGAGTAAACAACAACTCTTAATAACACTGCGTAATCATAAAATTTATCTAGTAAATCTTTTCTAGGGCTATATTACACCAACATTTAGCTAGGCTCGTGCTTTGGAGTAGGAAGAGAGATACACTCTCCAAAAGCACGAAACACACAATAACATCTTGTGTTAGGGAGTGTTAAATTCCATTTGCAACATCTTGTCCTGGGAAGCCCTTCTCACACAAGGGTCAAGCACGAGGTCGCATTGATCTTGACAGAGTTACTCACCCTGCTTTGTTGATACCAGTGTAGAGATTGCACGTATTACGGGGATCACTCGGAGGTATACCCACAATGATGAGTGGAAGCCTTTTGAGTTGATTTCAGGCTAGATACCCTGCCCTTGCGTGTGGATCGGACTGTCGACTGTCCCCCAAGATTTATTGTTGTTGGTGGTGACCTTAGTGGCCTATCTTTCTAGGTTCTTACCCAAGGTGATTGTGGAGGGGAAAGTCTTCACGGTACCTGGAATTGACGTTCATCAAACTCACTTGGGCTCCTTGGAGGGTATACCCACGATTATGTGTGGGAGCTTGCACCAGGGTGTAAGTTCGTTAAGTAGGTCGTCAATGTAACTTTTCCACCCTAGCCCAACCCCTTCTCATCTCGTTGTTGCGACGTTGGATTTCATCACCAACTAGTGGCTTCGAAATTAGAAGGTCTTGTTTGCTTGGTGTTGCTTCCTAGATTTTGTTTACTAGCGCGTGTTGTTTGTTTCTCAAAGTTGACCATAGGATTTTCTTCGCGAAGATTGTTACTCATTTACAATTGCTTCTCTGCACCGTTCACGTAGAATGCAGGGTTTATCTCCAGAGCATCTGGAAGGTTCTCAACCCTTTCCTACAAGTACACCTGAGGGCTCTCCTCGCCAAGGTGAAGTCACAGTCGTCACCATACCACAAGTGGAACGCACTGACTCTCTAGAATGTTTTCAAATTACAAATACTCAAGAAGACTTTTGACTTCATCTTGATTCTGAGAGACGTTTTATGTGAGCAAACTCTTCCGGAGACTTAATTGTTGTGTATTCTGGATCTCCGACTAGACCTGGGGACCAAGATCCTTTTTGGTCTATGGGCGTTTTTTGGCGGGACCTTTTTGGTCCAGGTTCACTTGTGATTTCCGAGATCAACCCACCCGTGATTTCTGAAATCTCTGATACAGAGACAGTACCAGTGACTACCACTTATCACTTTACCGTCCCTGCCGAAATGGCCCATCTTGCAACTTCTACGAGTGTTCCAACCAGGTTTACTGCAGTTAGTCTTGCTCCCATCAACACACCGTGAATGCCCAATGTCAACCCGACACTACCACCTGGATACCGTGTGTTGAATGCTTCCATTCCTACTCCTGCGCAAACTCCATCCGACTCTCCTAGTGGTCCTTCTTCTTCTGGGCATTTTCTTCTCGGTTTTGTCCCAACACTCCCTCAATTTCCTTTTGGAGGACCTTCTTCATCCTCTACTGGAAATCCTAATCCTCATGGAACTCTTCCGTCATTCACTCCAAGTTATCAGTTTTCGGTTGGTGGACAATTTCACCAAGGTGGTATTACACAACCCCCTCTCAGTGGGAAAATCCCAATTGGAACATTACCCCCAATTGGTACACCACCTTTGATGGGAGGACCAACCCCACCTTATGGGCAAAACATACCTACGTCCTTGGCCCAGTATTGGAATCAGTTGATACAAAATCCTCCTCCATCGACTAGGGGGCAGCAGTTTCCAGCTGCGTCAGTAACACCCCCTAGTATGGGCCAACCATATCCAGGTTTGTTCAATCTCATTTGGGGGGAAAATGCTCAAACTCAAGCCCCTGTTCCAGAGTATAATTCTATGAGCTACTATCCTCTCCAACCACCATTGAATATGCCCAAGTCTTCACATTATATGCAGACTGCTTATGGTCCTACTAGTTTGGACAGGGCTTCCTCCCCAAAGCCACCAGTACCCGCAAGTGAATCGACAGTTACCCTTTCTCGCCACTTTGGATTTTCCATATTTGTCACGGATTTTAAATGATCCTATTCATCACTCTCCCAAATGGCCTGTTATTCCAGCCAAGCTTCCATCGAACATTCCTAAATTTGACGGCAAAGTGGGAGAGGACCCAAACAATCACGTTATGACTTTTCACCTATGGTGTTCATCCAACTCGTTGATGGATGACTCTATTCGTTTACGTCTTTTTCAATGAACCCTTACCGATTCTGCGGCGAAGTGGTATATTGAATTTCCATGAGGTTTCTTCTCTGATTTCAACACCTTAGCTATGGATTTCCTTACGCATTACCAGTTACCGATCCGTTATGATATGGGGACTAAGATTTTGACTTCCTTCAAACATACTAAAGGAACTCATATATCTGATCACATCCATGAGTGGCGAAGGGGACGACGTCTCATTAAACTTGAGCTCCCTGATCAGTTACTGGCATAATGGTTTACAAAATCATTTGTGAACGAAATCGGTAAGGACATTGCCATGGGTTGCGTAGTCACGGAAGAGCAGGCTATAATTCGTGCTCAATATCTTGACCTCGTTTACTCACAAACGAGAACCCTTTACGATTTACTACCTGACTTACCTCGCCCTAATACTTCCAACACTTCAACTACTCCAACTGCCTCGCATGCAGCTGACGATGTGATTGGTACTGCACTAGCCCAATCACATTCCACTTCAAGCACAAACCCTAAGTCTGCTTATTCTAATTTTCAATATGCTCCGTCTCCTGCCACTCCCACCGGCAAGACTTCTGAGGTAAATGCAGTCCAATCTACCCCAGTCGGTAAAAATAAATCTAAAAAAGGGAGAGGCAAGAATAAGGAGGGCAAAAATAATTCTCAAGCTGAGCAAACCAAAACTACCCCTATTGACGATCGGGATAAGCGCAAACCATGATACCCTTGCCTTATCTGTGGTGATGATCACTACATGAAGGATTTTCCATGACGTGCCGAGGTCACTAAGTTCCTTCAAGGAGCTCCAAAACCACCTGCGTCGACCGTTTTGTCCCAACCCTTCCCGTCTCAACAACAGGCTCAATTGGTCATTCACGACCAACCTTCTTCCTCTACTACATCATATGTTTTGATGTGTACTGGTGATTCTAAGCAGAACAAAGTTGCACTCACTACTCGAGCCAAATATTATTCTCCCTCTAAGGAGAAGGTTGACGATTTACCACCTTCTTTGATACAACCCTCTCCAGCGACTCCACCTACTAACGATCCTCTTCATCTCAAACGACCGAGCCTCGACACAGTTTTGCGACCCCCCCCAAAGGGAGTTGTTCGGAAATCGACTTTCAATCCTCACGCTCGTGCTGCCCAGAACTACAACATTGTTGAATATCTGGCTCAAGCACCTTCTGCGATGTCAGCCCTTGAAGTCCTTCAGACTTGTCCCGCACAACGAAAGGCACTGTTGAAAGCTATCGGTGGAATCGATCCGACGGATACGAATTTGATAGTCTTTGACTTGGAAGATCACATTCCAAGGTTACCCCCTCAACTTGCATTCCAGATCCAAGTGGTGGTCTCTGACAAAAACATTTGCTGAACCGTTATCGATGAGGGTGCCTCGACCTGTGTTATGTCTCTTGCTTGTTGGAAAGCCATTGGCTCTCCTCCTTTGAATGAATCCCAGAACACTCTTAAAGCCTTCAATGGCTCCAGTTTTAATCCCTACGGTGTCCTTCCTTCATTTCCCATCACGTTAGAAGGAAAAACGGTCCAAGTTGAAGTGGAAGTCTTTGACGCTCCCCTTGATTATAATATTCTACTTGGCCGCAACTGGATTGATTCCATGTGCGTCGTTGTGTCGACACTTTTCCGTGTAGTACGTTTCCCTCATCAAGGAAAGGTTGTTACCATCAACCAACTTGCCTTTTTCAATTCTGATACTCGTACTGACAACCGTACCATTTATTGCTAAAAACCCACTGGGTTATGAGAACATCGATGTAGGCCTTTTAAAGGACTCCTCGTTAATGGGTACTTTCCCCATTCCACCGCCCGAGGTCCCACGCCCGTCAGTTTCTTCTATCAACATGATCTCCACAGTGCCTCATGAACTTCCTGTGTCTCACGACCCTTGGATAGTCCCTGACCCTGGAGATCATTTTCGTTTCGACGACGCAATGCCGTTAAGTTCAGTTGAATCTGCCTACTAGGCCATTCAATCAACAACACCTTCTACCCCCTCTCTTGATGAGTTGTCTCCCGATCCTTTTCGTGTCATTTTTCCCATTGATGAGATGATCATGTCTGTCATGGAGGACACCCATTGGGACGATGGGCATCATCGTTCCATCCTCTTTCTGGAGCAACATACTCTTGAGAACTACCAATGGATTTCGACTCCGTCGACCGTTGTTGTCATCTCGACGGTTCCCGAGTCTGCACACAATGTGTTTGCCGAAGGGAACTTAAGAAATATTTCACCCATTATTCCCATTGACATATCCATCAAACCTGGGATTGTTGAAAATGTCCATATTGGAGCTTCGTGTTCTTCCGACAAAATCGTCACCTATACATCCCTTTTCAAAGAATTTCGTGACATCTTCGCTTGGATCTACGAAGAAATGCCAGGTATTGACCCTGCGATTTCCATACATGAGATAAAGACATAACCCGGAGCTAAACCTGTCCGGAAACGCCTTCGTCCAGTTCACCCACATAAAGCGACTGCTATCAAGATCGAAGTCGAGAAACTTCTTAAAGCCAGCTTTATTTATCCGGTGGCTCTCACAGGCTGGGTTTCCAATCTTGTCCCGATCGACAAGAAACAAGGCACCATTCGTGTATGCGTTGATTATAGAGATATTAACAAAGCTTTTCCCAAAGACAACTTTCCTACCCCCTTCGTTGATCAGATTGTCGACGATTGCGCCGGAAGTGAAATATTCTCTCTTATGGATGGTTTCTCCGGGTATATTCAAATCAACATTCTTCTTGAGGATCAACATAAGACTGCTTTTATTTGTCCTTGGGGTACTTTTGCCTATCGAAAACTTCCTTTCGGTCTTAAGAATGCGGGCGCAACTTTTCAACGTGCTATGTCTTATGCTTTTCATGATATCAAGCACATCATTCAACCCTATTTGGACGATTTACCCACTCATTCTATGCGCAGAGTCGATCACCCTACCCACCTCCGAGCCATTTTCGTTCGCTGTCGGTTCTACCGTATACGTTTAAATCCTCATAAGTGCATTTTTTGTGTGGAATCCGGCCGTCTTCTCAGTTTTATCGTTTCACGTCAAGGGATCCGGGTGGACCCTTTAAAGGTTGAGGTGATCCTTAATCTCCCTCCTCCTTCTACACTTCGCCAGTTGCAAAGTTCGCAGGGGAAAGCAAACTTTCTTCATCGTTTTATCCCAAATTATGCTGAGATAACTCATGGATTTACGCGGCTATTAAAGAAAGATTCAGAGTTCGTCTGGGATACCATTGCCAACAATTCTTTTGAAGCTTTGAAGTTGTCTCTAACGTGATCTCCGCTTATCTTTCCCCCCGATTACAGTCGCAATTATTTCCTTTACCTTGCTTCCTCGGATTACACCATTGGCATGGTTATCGTCCAAGAGGATGATGCTCATGACGAACATGTCATTTACTACTTGAGTCGAAGTCTCACGCCGATCGAAATCAAGTATCAACATGTCGAGAAACTGGCCTTGGCTGCCGTCCAAGCCGTCCAATGCTTCCGGCATTACATCCTCTCACGCAAGACTATGGTGATTTCTCATTGCAACCCTATGCAACACATTCTGACATGTCAATTGCTAGGGGGAAAATACTCCAAATGGATTGTGATACTCCAGGAGTTTGACTTGGAATTCGAATGCACCAAGTCTAAGAAATCCTTAGTCTTTGCTGAGTTGATATGCGACTTTCCCCATTCTGCCATGGAAAATGTAGCAGCTGATTCATTACCCGATGAATCTCTTTTCCTTATTAGCTCTGATGATCTTTGGTATGGTGATATCATTATATATCTTCAAACCCAGAATTTCCGGCCAATTTCGTCTAGTACTGAACGACGTCGCATACGCTATCAATCTCGTCAATACATTATACTCGGGGATACTCTTTATCGTCGGGGGATTGACTTTGTTTTTCGACGTTGTCTAACGTTCGACGAAGCCAAGAAATCTCTGAATGACTACCATTCTGGAGCATGTGGTGGTCATATGTCTGGGTATGCTACTGCCCAAAATATCTTACACGCAGGGTATTTTTGGCCTTCTTTATTTAACGACTGCATCACCGCCATTCAGAAATGCCATGCCTGCCAGACCTATAATCAGAATATTCAGTCACATCCTGCTCCTCTTCACCCTGTGGTCTCAGTTGGTCCTTTTGCGAAATGGGGCATCGATTTCATGACATGTCACCCTCACTCGGCCAGGGGGCATGGTTACATTATTGTAGCCGTTGATTACTTTACGAAATGGGTCGAGGCGATGTCGACATTTGATAACACTGGAAAGACCACAACATTGTTCCTTTTTAATCATGTCATAGCTCATTTTGGTGTTCCCCAAGCTATCGTCACTGATCATGGTAGCCACTTTAGGAATTTTATGATGTCCGAACTTACTGAAAAGTTGGGTCTTTGCCATGATAACTCAACGCCCTATTATCCACAAGCCAATGGCCAAGTCGAAGCGATTAACAAAGTTCTCATAACTATGCTTCGACCAATGATAGGGATTCATTAAACAAGATGGCACACAATGTTGTTTTCGGCATTGTGGGC
>ML809363.1:159219-187047 GCA_009831015.1 Picea engelmannii
GAAGAAACGATGTTGATCGTTGGATCAAAGTGAAATGATGATCAGATGGCTCAGATCTCTTTTCACGAGTCTGTTGAGCAACCAAAATTTGGATAAGTATCATATTCTATTGGTATCACTTAAAAAATTCTAAGTATGGTTCATTATGGAGGTAATGGAAGTTGGGCGTGCATTCTAATGACATCTGAGATGAGATATGATTCCCCGAGTCTGAAAGTTCGTGAGCCCGATAAAAATCGCTTAAGAATTTTTATAAGTATAGGTTCATCTTGGAGGATGTGAAAGTTGGGCATGCATTTTGATGACATCCGAGAAGAGATATGAGTCCGCGAGTCCGAAATTCCGCGAGCCCAAGAAAAATCACTTAATATTTTTTCTAAGTATAGGTTCATCTTGGAGACTGTGGAATTTGGACATGCATTTTTATGACACCCGAGAAGACATGTGAGTTTGCAAGTCCGAGAGTCCATCAACCCGAGAAAAAACACTTAAAATTTCTCTAAGTATAGTTTCATCTTGGAGGCTGCAAAATTTGGGCATGCATTTTGATGAAACTCAAGAAGACATTTGAGTTTGCAAGTCCAAGAGTCTGCGAACTTGTCATATGAAATAATTCTAATTAAAATTCCATGTTTAAAACGAATACGAACCGACCACTCAACGATTGATTATATATGAACCGTCGATCTATCTAAAGTGCCTAGATGAAATAAGGACCATCCATCTCAACCCCTGATTAAGTCTGCGCCATTGATTTATTTGGATGATTAAGTCACGATATTTGGTCCCCGCCAGATTTGAAGTAAAAATGGACCGTTCATCTCACCGAGCGATTAAGTCGGATTCGTTGGATCAAGATCCTCTCAGGAGTAAGGTAGGCCATTGGATCAACTCATGGGTGCAATTTCAACCATTTGCTAGTAAAAGGTAAAGTGGGTTGAATGAAGCACATAGGTTCTTAAAACAATTAGGCATGATTAACAGATATATGCACATCTAAATCAATGGTCAAGATTTAATATTGATGTTGATTAGATGGTAGTTGAGTCTCTACGAAACCAAAGCTCAGTGCAATGAAGAAATTGATTGTTTTAGTCAATTTCATGAAGGGTTTTCGGATCGATCATTCCATAAGAACGATCGACATGAGAAATAACAAAACATGATTAATCTACAAGGAACTTGAAGTCAATTAGGTTAATTTTTATTATAGTATATTGTAAATGAAGAGGCACATTGATTCATTGAAAAGACACAATGGTTCAGTGATGCACACCGTTTGGAAGGATATATAAACTAATAGGAATGAATAATTAAAGAGTGACTCAGGGAGATATATGACTATATGCTACATGAGGCAGTCACATGAATAAGATTGCAGAGTAAAACTGTGCAGTGAGGGTGGAAGGGAGGAGCTTGAGAGTATTGTAGTCCTCTACAGGTTGAAGCATGAACAACATGGAGTTGCATCTTCCTTTCAAGTTGGTGCTTGAAGAAAACAGGGGGTCGATGTCTCCTTTCAAGTTGGTGATTGAAGAATGTAGGGAGTTGGAGCCTTCTTTCAAGTTGGTGCTTGGAGAAGCAAGGAGTTGTATCTTCCTTGAGTAGGTGCTCAAAAAAGAAGGGGATTTGTGTCTCCAAGATTTGGTTCTCCAAAGAGGATTGGTATCCTTCACAATTAGATATTATTCTTTACAAACTTTGTAATTCTTGTTAATTATATTTATATAATTGATTTTAAATACAAATCCGTTGTTGATCTATTGTGTTGATTAATAAAATAACAAAGTAATTACTAATTGTTTAAAAAGGTAATTAGATGGGTTTAAACTTGCCTGCCTCCAGTGGTTCTTTGTCTTGATCATATAAGAGGACCATGTCACCCTCAGCAGACAAACGAGCATAGAAAGACTTATCGTACTAGACCTTGACACGTCTTTTGTTCTCCTCGATAGTCGTAGAGGTGTCTCGACGCCGCTCATCAATACTCTCTATGTGTACAAGGCGTCGCTCGATATTAGAAGTGTTAGGTAGGAGAACAACTACCAACTTAAGAGAAGGGATTTCACATTCAATAGGTAAAATCGACTCCACACCGTGTACTAACTGGAAAGGGGAAAATTTGGTGGCAGTCTTGACTGAGGTTCGGTATGCCTAGAGTGCGGGATATAGCATAATGTGCCAGTTAGACTTACTCTGGCTAACATTTTTATGCAAAATGGTCTTGAGAGACTTGTTGATGGCCTCTACTTATCCATTTTCCTAGGGGTAATAAGGAGAAGAATGACCATGTCTAAACCCCAACTTAGATGCTAGTTTTTCCATCATTTTGTTCTGAAAGTGACTGCCATGATTAGTGACAATATCACTCGGGATATCAAACTGGGCGATAATTTGATTGAATATGAAGAAGGCGGTGTTGATGGGTATTAAATCCATTTAGTTCAATAGTAGGAACCAAACCCGCCACCGAGGCCCAATTATACTCTACATCATTTAATAGTGGAATGGTTCTCAAGGTCTTGCGATCTGAACAATTAATCGATGGGACTTATGTTTTCTTGTGAAGGTGTCTCCTTCAGTTTGGAATTTCTCTTTTTGTATTTTCTCTTAGGTGGGACCGATATAAGAAGTAATCCGATATAAACCAACTTGGTAACAAAATAGGAAAAGGATTCTAAATACTGGAGAAGAGGATGAGCTTGGGATAACACACTACTCAAGCATCCATATGACAATTCTATACCACAGGGTTAGTACTAATACGTTAACCATGTGAGCATTCAATTACTATATGAGATACTAATTATCAGAAAGAAAACACATATGTGATAAGATAGTGGCAAGCAAAATAATTCACCTAATCTAATCATCCATCACATAATAACACAACGATTCATATTCATCATAAAGAAAGGAATTGTTAAATATTGCATCAGATAACTTAACAATAGATTAAATAGATCTTACTCATTACAACATCATTCATGAAATGAGATAGGAAATAGTTCGTCTCCACGTCATATCACACATGCATTTGATGAAAATAACTTGTCTTTGGTCTAGAAGGACTTCTCAATTAAAGGAAGCTTCAAAATAATTCTTAACAACCAGAAAGAAAGAGTTTCTTGCAAGAACCATCCACCTTTAACTAATTGGGCAATGTTCTTATTTATAACATAAAATTCAACTGAAAATAACGGCTAAGTGCAGATAAGTAAAACAAAATTCGTCATGTGGCGTCTTCTTCTAACAGTTTCTCTAACAGTCAACTCAAGATATCACTTGAAAGGGTGACTTTTCTCATACTCCAACCAACTGATGAATAGTTCTTCATAGGCATGGGCACATGGAAATCTGTGATGTTCCATCAGAGCCACGTAAATTCCTCTGATCTCCATCGCATGCGCCCGATACTTCACTAGACTGGTGTTTAACTGTTGTAGCACATTCTGATCTCTAATAGGATGTTCCATAAATCATTGCACTTGTCCTGGCACTGTGTTGGTCACCTTCGCTAGCTCTTCGGCCCATGATGAATCTTGCTTGGTGTGCGATTCGACTATGTCGCACAAGTCGGCGAGGTCGTCGGGTGTGTCGAAATTGGGGAGTCCAATATCCTTCATTTCTTCGTTGATTTTAGCCCAATGTTTCTCGCACTTGGCCCACTACTCTTGAATTTCCCAGTGTGGTTCCTGAGACATTTTATCCCAATACTCGGCTGATCACTTCATGCGATCAAGACTGCTTTTGCTCAACATATGGATGTTGTGTTCTTCTTTATCTCGACCCTATTGGACTGCATCAATGTATTTGATTCTCTCTACGGCTTGCTACGCCCTTTCATACCACCACTCCATATCCTTGCACATTGTGAGTGCCATGAGAGTATCTTCCTGGAGCTCAGCTATCTTCGTAGTGAAAATATGATGCTCGTTTGTGAACTTGCAATAGGCCTCTTTAAACTCACTCCTCAGATATCCCACAGCCTGTGTGGTGTCCTGCTAATACTTAGCTAGGTGGGGCAAATGTTCCAGTTCTTTCAGGGCGGCGACCAACTCCTTTTCATCCTTTTTAGCTCTCTCTAGGGTGGCGTCTGAGATCACTCTCCCTACGCCGATAAGTTCATATATTTTGGCATTTTTTGTGTTTATCAACTCTTCCTCTATAGTGGTGAGGATGGAATGGTCCAATGTAATCCTCCTTTTCTTAGTGGTCTATTGAAAAATAGCCTTCCTCTTTCGATCATAAGCGATCACATATATATCGGCTACTTCGTTCACACGTTCAGGAATCTACTGATCACCCCATGTGAGTGTGTTTCCTAGATTCTCGGTGGTGTATATTTGTTCAAGATCGGGTTCTAAAACTTCCTCATTGTGCTCCGAAGGCCTGACCTTTCCTTGTTGCTTGTTGGGGATCTGAGTATCAAGATAAATAGAGGCGTTGGGAAAAGAATCAATAATTACTTGTTCATCGGCCATTGGAACACCTATTTCCTTTTGCGGGGATCCTTCCTTTGGCTCGTCCGGTTCTGACTTGTCCTTCAGACTGTCTTCTCGGGTCTCCAACACATCGGGCCTTTTTGTGTCGAGAACACTCTCAACTTCTATTTCATTTTGTGGGACCTCTTGGGTTTGGACTCTGGGATCAGGTAAAGAAGTATTCTCGGGTCCCTTTTATTCTTGGACACTCACAGGGGTCCCGAGAGATACCTCTGGGCTCTCATCATCGTCATATATATTAATTATCTCATTGAGGGGGTCCGATGCGATTGTTTCTACTAGTACCCCAACTTCCTATGGTTGCGTTGTAATGCCTGTTAGTGATCCGACTAGTGGCATCATGGATTCAGGGTCATCTGACCCATTAATATTATCAAGGTTTATGAAATCAAGGTCGCTTGGCCCCGCCAGGCTTTCTTCTGGGTTATCGGTCGGAAGACTTGGCATCCTGACGAGGTCCAGGTTATCCCACATCTGACTCATCATCTGTTGGGCCTGTTGATACATGAGTACCCCTCTCTCCCGCGCACCTTGAGCCTCGGGGAAATTCCTATCTTGTACTGGGCTTACCTGGGAAATCTCTGCTATTTCGGTGGATTCCTTGGGATCTTCCACCGCTTCAACTGATATGGATGCCATCCTTTCTTCTTTGGTCATGAGGACCTCTTTGGACGATTGTTCCAAGAATTTTGCTTGCTAGTCCAAACTCATGGCCTTGAACCTGGTTGCTTTAGGGTCAGCCATCCTTGCCACCACTTCATCCCAGTTTTGAGCATTTTCGATGAAGATCTCACCTCAAACCTGTCATGGGTGTATGGCCAGCAGGATGATACCTGTGATGCGTGCTTCAGGACCAAACCCTTGGGGTCATGCTTGCGAAAACGACCAGTCTAGAATCAGAAATCCAATTGGCTTAACCCTTCTTTCTTGGACTGCATGGTTTCCTTCACCATGTAGAAACCAATATGAAATCCATAGGGTATGAAGGAATGCTTCTTATATTTTACCAAAGTAGCATTGTAACCTTGCAGGATGGTCTGATAAAATATTTCCCCTACTACTAGTCGATCGGGGACATATTGATCCAGATTATTTTCGACACAAAATGAGAGCGGAGATATAATAAAGAAATGCACAGAGATATCGCAGATATTCAATAATATAACAAAAATGTATCAGAGATGTGACCATAAACACAGATATGCAGTAATACACAATTTCTATTAATGAAAGAAATGTACAGAGACTGTAAAAATACAGAGTGAAAGACTCGCTAGAATGGTGGCAGCTTATCTCTGAGAAGAGATGTGACGGTTACTCGCATTCGCAAGAAGATGATTACAATGAGGCTCTAAAGGCCTTTTTACAATAAACAAGAATGCCAAAATTCCTAGACATCCAAAAACCTAACCCAAGGAGATGAAGCGTCAAAAGTCATGTGGGCCCCGTTTGGGTAAGTTAGTGCATCAACTTCCCGGGGTCGTAACTTTTGCATACGATCTTCGTTTTAGGTGTATGATAGCCCGTTGGAAAGGTATCGTTGAGGAGATTCATTTTAGGTGCAATATTGAAGGAAATTATATATTTAAAACTTGTTTTCACCAAAAAAACATCGTTTAGGGCCTCAAAATGGCCCCGGAAGTTAAAAACTGCTAAAAATAGTAAATTTCCAAAATTGCCAGAAAACCGTTTTGAGCCAGTTGGAAAAGGTGGGTGGCCACCGATATCCACCTGGATCAATCCTCCCTCCTTAGGAAGCAATGGTATCCATTTGTATGAGTGTCCAGCGGAGAGGAAAAAACATTTGCTGAATCTGAATCTTGGTGAGCTGCTTGTAATATACCAGATATAAAAAGTATGCAGAACAGAAATAAAATGCTAGAAATGGCAGAATAACAGTAATATAATCARCATAATCTCCACAATAACACATAAATGATATAAGAACAACAACATAAATAACACTTTGATTTAGAAAKCAATGTTCATGAGCCTCTTCGAGGGGGCAACCTCCAGTCGAGCAACGCTCTGTTACAATAATCTCCAAGCTAGGGTTTTCATACCCTYGACCCTTATTTATACTAAATATGTCTATCAAGAGAAGCATCTAGAGGAATATCCTTCTAGAAGCAGAAGMTTCTATTAGGTCTTCTTACATCCKCCTTATTCTATTTTATTGAAAGGCCTTATTAATATTGACCTTTATTACATTCGAATATATTTCTCTACCTATGTGCGGGTTAGGACACTAACATGTCCGCCCCCTTAAAAAMAACCTTGTCCTCAAGGCTTGATATGTGGAAACTGCTGCAGAATGGTAGTTGGTTCCCAAGTGGCATCTGTTAGAGTTGTATCTTTCCACTAGACTAGCACTTCCTTGATGGTTCTCTGACGCGGGCGATGCTCACACTGGTCCAAAAYTGCTTCTGGCTGTAGCCAAATGGATCCTTCTTCAGCTAACTCGGGAAGGTTGGTTTGAATTTGGCACCTAGTTTTAATCACCTTCTTTAAGCATGAAACATGAAAAACAGGATGTAGCTTCGAATGACTGGGCAGAGATAACTGATAGGCRACTTGTTCGACACGCTTGAGAACTGTATAAGGACCATAAAATTTGGGCGCTAGCTTCTGACAATGCTCGGCCTTGAGGGAAGTTTCCTTGTATGGTTGCAGTTGCAGAAAAACCTGATCCCCTTCTACAAATTGACGTTCAGTGCGACCTTGATCTGCTTGTTGCTTCATGCGATTCTGTGCCATGACCAAGTTCTCTTTGAGGGTACGAAGAATATCCTCTTGAACTGTAAGTGTTTGGTCAACCGCCTGGACCTTCGAGGTACCCGGTAAGTATGAGAGAACTGAAGGTGGCTTTTGTCCATATACCACTTCAAAAGGATTCATGCATGTAGCTATATGGTAGGAAGTGTTGTACCACCATTCAGCTAGGGGTAACCATTGAGCCCACTGATTTTGCTTTTCAGAGGCAAAACACCTCAGATATGTTTCCAAACACTTGTTGACAACTTTCGTTTGACCATCAGTCTAGGGATGATAAGCTATGTTGAGATGCAATTGGGTGCCCTGTAGCTTGAACAGTTCTTGCCAAAAATTGCTTGTGAAAGTTGGGTCACGATCAGAAACAATAGAGTGCGGCATGCCATGAAGCTTGAAGACCTAGTCAATGAAAATTTGAGCCACCGTGGATGCAGTAAATGGGTGTTGAAGAGCGTAGAAATGATCATACTTGGAAAGGTGATCCACAACCACCATTATGACTGATTTATTTCCCAATTTGGGTAAGCCGATAATAAAGTCCATAGAGATATCCTTCCAAATAACAGGTGGAATCGGAAGCGGTTGTAGTGTGCCCAGACATTTGACTGTTTCTCCCTTGTTGCGTTGAGACACATCACATTCAATGAAAAAATTATGGATGTCCTGTTTCATACCATCCCAGAAAAAAGAACGTTTGACCCTGTCATAGGTTTTGGTGAACCCGGAGTGCCCTGCTATGGGTGTAGCATGAAGGTCAGAAAGTACCCTGGATTTAATCTTTGATTGTTTACTTAAATACAAATGGCCTTTGTATCGAAGCTCATCCTGGAGCCAAGAGTATCCTGGGGGAGCTAGAGCATTGGTCTGCAATTGCTGGATTAGATGCGAACTTTTGGGATCTTGTAGCCATTCCTGGTGAACAACTTGGAGCCAATATGGTACAATGACGGAAAGCGAAAAAATGGATCCTTCTTCATATTTTCGGGACAGTGCATCTGCCACCACATTGTCTTTTCCTTTCTTGTAAATGATCTCATAATCATATCCAAAGAGCTTAGTCACCCATTTTTGTTGCTACAGGGAGGAAATGCGTTGTTCCAGAAAGTACTTGAGGCTTTGATGGTCTATCTTAATTTGGAAACATTGCCCCAAGAGATGAGGGTGCCGCAGATCAACGACATGCAAAATAGCCAACATTTCCTTTTCATAGATGGGTTTGCCCAGATTCCTTTTAGATAGTTGCTTGCTGGTGAAGGCCAAAGGTCGACCCTCTTGCATAAGGACAACACCGATTCCTTTCCCTGAGGCATCACATTCCAACACAAAGGTCTTTGTGAAATCAGGAAGGGCCAGAACCGGAGTGGTGCACATGGCCATATTCAAGGTTTGGAAAGATTGAGCAGCGGCTGGAGTCCAAGTGAAAGAGTTCTTTTTGAGGAGAGCAATGAGAGGTGCTGCAATATTTCCATAATTCTTAATAAACTTGTGATAATACCCTGCTAAGCCCAAAAATCCACACAAGATTTTGAGAGTCTTTGGGTGCGGCTTGTCTTGCATAGCTTCAATCTTTTTTGGATCCACCCCGAAGCCATCCTTGCCAACCAGATGACCCAAGTATTCTACTTTTGAGGCACCAAAAGCACATTTAGATTGTTTCAGGAAAAGTTGGTGTTGAGAGAGTAGATGGAGAAATCGATCCACATGAGTAAGATGGTCTGTCCAGGTTTTTCTATAGATGAGGATATCATCAAAGAAAACTAAGACAAAATGCCGGAGAAAGGGATAGAAGACATGATTCATGAGGCTTTGGAAGGTGGATGGGGCATTACACAAGCCAAAGGGCATGACCAAAAACTCATAGTGGCCCTCATGAGTTCGAAAGGTCGTCTTGGGAATGTCTACCTCTTTCATACGTATCTGGTGATAGCCCGAGCGAAGATCAAGTTTAGTAAAGAATTGGGCGCCACTCAATTCATCCGGGAGTTCATCAATGAAAGGAATGGGAAATTTGTCTTTAATGGTTAGTTTGTTGAGGGCACGAAAGTCAGGACACATTCTCCAAGAACCTTCTTTCTTCAGGACCATGACTAGAAGAGAAGAGTAAGGGTTCGTACTAGGGCGGATAATGCCTGCATTAAGGAGTTCCTAGACCATTTTCTCAATTTCATTTTTTTTTTGAAAAGGGGTGGCGATACGGACGGATATTGGGAGGAAGGCTTCCGGGTACAAGGGGAATGGAATGATCATGAACACCATGGGAAGGAGGGAGTCCTTGGGGAGTGGAAAATGCCATTTAATGTTTAGAAATGAGAGCTTGGAGGTCTTGCGGCACCGGGGGTGTCTTTGTTGCTTGTATGGCATGGAGTTGGGCAATGACACCAGAATGACCCTTTTTGAGCAGATTTTCCATGCGATGGGAACTAATGACCTCAGGTGAACCGACAATGATGCCTTGGAATTTATATTGGTGGCCTTCTTGATCGAATTGCATGGTTAATTCCTTAAAATCCATGATAATGGGACCCAAAGTCCTTAACCAGTCTGCACCCAACACAATGTCACAACCACACATGTTAATAGAAAACACATGGGATTTTAGGTGGTAGTCACCGATTTGGAGACACACATTTTCACAGTGCCCTCCACATTTCATGGAACCACCATTGGAATTCATGATTTGGAAATTGTTGATGGCATGGATGTAGCAACGAGTTTCTTGGGCAATGTGGCGATGAATAAAATTATGGGTGCTTCCACTATCAACCAAAATGATGACCTTCCGATGCTTGATGTAACTGATTAACTTGAGGGTTTGGGGGGCGGAGAAACCAGTGAGAGCATTGAGGGAAATGATCGGTTCTACTTCAGGAGGGTTTGAGAGAGGGGTTATGTCAGTGATTTCTGGTGACTCAGACACAAGGGGATTTTCAACATCCTCTTCCGAAATATCCTCAGATATGGCCATAAAAATATTTTGTTCCTTACACTTGTGGCCTGGGAAATATTTGTCATCACAATTATAACAAAGGCCTTTGAGTTGGTGTTCAGCCATTTCAGCCCTGGTCAATTTTTGGATCTTTAATGGGGAGGAGGGAGTAGTGGGATTTACGGGTTTAGGGCGAGGGATAAAGGAGGGTTTATGGTTTTGAGAGGATACAACCCGTTGTGCTTCTTTAGCTTTTTTAGTAGCCTCCACCCAACTCGAAGGTCAATCCATGAGGACATGGGCCCGAATCTCATCCTTGAGGCCACTGATAAAACACTCTCGAAAGAAAGCATCAATCATGCCCTCTGTTCAAAAATCCAGGCACTCAAAGGCAGCTATGAAGTCCTCTACTGTTCCTGATTGTTTCAACTTTGTCAAATGGCTCAAATGGTTGGTGTCATAGTCAAAGCGTTCATAAAGCTCTGTCACAAATTGGGTCCAAGCAATATACCCTTGACGGGAAGTTTTTCTCCATTGCCAATGTTCTTGATCTAGATGGAGAACACCATACCAGATTTTGGCCAAGTCATCTGTAATGTCATATAAAGAGAAATAATGTTCCATTTGGGTTACCCAACCAGTGGGGTCCGAGCCATCAAATTTGGTCACATCCACCCGCAGAAGGCGTAGGTCATGTTGAAAGTGATGGTGCTAAAAGGTATGGGAATGGGAGGAATGTCCACCTTCGGTCTTTGGAGGTGCATTAGAGAAAGGGTCATCTGTAGGGATCTTCAGTTTGGTGTACTGTGATGCAAAGACAGATTCAAGATGGGTGGTCAGTTCTTGTTTGACTTCCTCCATTGAGGACTGCATGGTTGTATTTATGGTTGTATTGATGGATGTATCGATGGAGGCAATAGTGGCACTGAGTTGTTTCACTTCTTTTTGGGTCTTGAGGAGACTAGATTGCAAGGTGTTGAAGCGAGCTTCCAGGTCTTGGCTACGGGTATGGGCCATGAGGATGAGTGAAATGAAAAGGGGCGGGCGGGGTCAAAAATTTTACCGAAAAATGATATGGATGAATGTGATAAGGGCGAAGAGATGAATCCAATGGAATAGGTCTCAAATAATGGTGAAAAAATTTCCAGACTTTTTTTTTTTTTTTTTTACACCTGCGGAGTTATACTCCAGTCTGAAGAATACTGCAGCGATGAAATCCCCAAATGCTTAACCATTAAGAAAAGTGTAGTGATTTGGAAACCTGAACACAGTTGCACAACAATAGATCTTGTATGTTTTAATTTGTTTATGTTTCTGCCCCCCAAGGGTTCTATAGACAAGGGTTTGCCCTATGTTATAGCTATCTAATATACGTGCAGGGTACAACAATAGTACTTGGCCCAATATCTTAGGGCACTAACTAAGGAAGATAGACCGTACCCTTAGCTGTACTACCCGACTACCCAGGTACTAGAGAGTATCTTCCTGAGTGTTGTTCTCAGTGGCACTATAGTAGTCAGGCGACCGATCGGTTTATCTAAAGAGGGCTTAAGGAAATCTAGGCCGATTCTGTACACAGGTGTTGTCTGATGCGATACCACTCGAAGGGGTACCAATAGGGGTTACAAGGGTGGCCAACATATGTGCGCTTAAGAACCACTTGTATTTATTGCATGTATGAATCCCTCAACCGCTGGTTTATGCACATAATGACAGATCTTTGTGGCTTAAAGATGCCAGAATATGTCTCTACCCTAGAAAAAAAATTCTCACAATTTCTACCAAGGAAAGTGCTCTGATACCACTTGTAATATACCAGATATAAAAAGTATGCAGAACAGAAATAAAATGATAGAAATGGCAGAATAACAGTAATATAACCAACATAATCTCCACAATAACACATAAATGATATAAGAACAACAACATAAATAACACTTTGATTCAGAAAGCAATGTTCACGGGCCTCTTTGAGGGGGCAACCTCCAGTCGAGCAACGCTCTATTACAATAATCTCCAAGCTCGGGTTTTCATACCCTCAACCCTTATTTATACTAAATATGTCTATCAAGAGAAGCATCTAGAGGAAGATCCTTCTAGAAGCGGAAGCTTCTATTAGGTCTTCTTACATCCGCCTTATTCGATTTTATTGAAAGGCCTTATTGATATTGACCTTTATTACATCTGAATATATTGCTCTACCTATGTGTGGGTTAGGACCCTAACACTACTTGCCTTGTTGGAGACATTGCGTTGCTCAGTTTGTGGAAGTCTGTCACGAACATGTTGAGGTTGAGGCTATTCAACAAGTCGAGATACATGAGAGGCCAGTGTGCAGAAGGAATCTTTGCACTTTGTTGCAGCCTTGTCGACCTGCTTCTATTGGATAGAAGGTGCTTGGGGTGAGGCTGTAGTGGTTGCAGTGTACTTCTTCTCTTCTTTTGAATAGATTGTGAAGAAGCTAAATTTTGCAGTATGAGATACTACCTTGTGACACTTTTTAGGTGGAACAATAATTGGAACTACCTCTGGTATTCTGTAGAGATGACCCCCTAGAGAAACAATGACACTGCGAGGTCGAGACTCATAAACAACATGGTGCTTCGACATATATGGTTGGCCCAAGAGAACATCACAGACATCCAGTGGGGCAACATCACATAATACCTCATCCTTGAAGGGTTGGATGCCGTATGACAATCAACATTGTTGGCTGACACGAAGATCTCGTCCTTGGAGAATCCACCCGATGTTGTATGGTTGTAGATGTGGTGTTGTCAACAATCACAAATGTTTGATGACCTCTGCTGAGATGAGGTTCTTCTAGCTTCCACTATCAACAATAAAATGCAGTGGGGTCCCCTTCACCCACATCTGTGAATGAAAAAGGCGCTTCCCTTCTTCAGGATCTATTGGTTCTTCTGGTTGAATTGTTGCGGTCGCGACAATAGAAGTGGGGTCTGCGTCGATGATCTGTCTTTTACCAGTATTTTCAGAATTAGATTCTAAATCAGGGTTCGGCTCCTTGTCTTTGATCTCAACCACCAATAACTATTTTGAGCGAAATTCATTGGTGTTGTGTCAGGGGCTTTTGTGGAAATCGCACCATTTTTCGGTGTCCTTCTTTGTCTTCCCATGACCCTTCTTTTCCTATGTCTTGGACTAGTTTTCGGGAGACTGTTTGTTAGGGCCGTCTTTGTCATACTTTGGTTGTTGTGGATTTGCAGACTCGAACTCCCATTTGTTCTGGTGCTTAAATTTATGCTCGATTTTAACAACATATTGATAAGTATCACCGAGTGATGAGATGTCTAGAAAATCCATTTCAATCTGAATGTACATGTGTAGAGCCCCATGGTATTTCAGAACCAAATGTCGTTTGGATTCTTTGATACCCAGCTTGGTGCGCAAGGTATGGAAGGTATTGGTGAACTCCGGAACTGATTGGCCCCTCTCTTGACGCAGTGTGGTCCATCTCATGTATTTGTCATCATAGTTGCCGACAGGGTAATATTGTTCCTTTACTGCATCCACAAAAAAATACCAAGTGGGATCGATCCCATATATTTTAGACTCCTCTGTGGAACTCTGCTCCCAATAATTTTCCCACCAATGTTTGACATGGGGGAGAGCTTTAAGGAGTGCAAAGGTGATATTTTCTTTGTCGGAAAATTTGTGAACAAAGAAATAACCTTCTAGCAGATTTAACCATTTATCTAGGGCTTTTGCATCTATCTGTCCTTCAAATACAGGAATATAAAAATTAACTTGTACCTTGAAAGGAAAGGTGCCTCCAAAGTGGACGCTTGATGAAGATACGCCCGTTTCTATCGACAGGCATTGAAGGATGTGAGAAAAATTCTCCATCATTTCGCCCCTCTTTCGCGTGAGAGCTTGCTCAAGCAACAGACTGATAGGATCGTCTGCTCCGTCCTTTTTCTTTTCTTCTGCCATTGAGGGTTTCTTGGGTGTGCGAGAGTGATTTTCTTCAAGAGAGACAAGATCAAGACCCAACTTGCTATACTCATACCTCATTGGGGACATGCACTAAAAAATGATCAAGAGCAGCCTGCTCTAATACCACTGATCTGGATTATTTTCGACACGAAATGAGAGCAACGATATAATAAAGAAATGCATAGAGATATCGCAGATATTCAATAATATAACATAAATGTATCAGATATGCAACCATAAATATAGATATACAGTAATACACAATTTCTATTAATGAAAGAAATGTACAAAGACAGTAAAAATACAGAGTGAAAGACTCGCTAGAATGGTGGTAGCTTATCTCTGAGAAGAGATGTGACGGCTACTCGCATTCGCCAGAATATGATTACAATGAGGCTCTGAAGCCCTTTTTACAATAAACAGGAATGCCAAAAGTCCTATACATCCAAAAACCTAACCCTAAGATATGAAGCATCAAAAGTCACGTGGGCCCCGTTTGGGTAAGTTAGTGCATCAACTTCCCAGGGTCGTAACTTTTGCATACGATCTCCGTTTTAGGTGTATGATAGCCTGTTGGAAAGGTATCATCAAGGAGATTCATTTTAGGCACAATATTGAAGGAAATTAAATACTACAAACTTTTTTTCCCAAAAAACATCGTTTAGGGCCTCAAAATGGCCCCGAAAGTTAAAAGCTGCTAAAAATAGTAAATTTCCAAAATTGCCAGAAAACTATTTTGAGCCAGTTGGAAAAGGTGGGTGGCCACCGATATCCACCTGGATCACATATATAGGTAACATATGGGGTGCTTTGGTGGCGCCGAAAACCATAATGTAGGTATCACGCTCATCCAGATACCAATGGCCAAATTTCGATATAATCTTTTTGGCTGCATCTGACAGCCTTAGGCACTCTTTCTTGAACAAAAATAAATAAATATGTGTGATAAAATGGTCGCAGATTAGAGAGTAGGATTTTTTGTACCTGTTCTCCCACAAGATGCTGAAATATACATGGACCGGGAGCTCTAAGGGATGCCATCTCGGGTTCATTCTGGCAAAGGCAATTCTAACACAGATGACATCCAATAAATAAGAAGCCATGTAGAATGAAGGGGTTTCTCCCTCTTTCGATGTCTGAGCCTGTCGTATGCAAGTTCTCAGTTATTTGGAAATGATGGCACCCCAATTAAAAATTCTAGAAATGGCTACAATATAAGCTAGAGGCATCCAAGCCTCTGAAAACCTGGAGCACTCTTTCTCCCCATGCAATCAGTAGAGGAGGGCCATTAGATAGATGTACAACTCCCTTAGATTGGTCATCGGGTAACAGTCGAAGGTCCGATTGGTGAACTTTTTATCCTCTCTCCACCATGAAGCCATCACCTTGTTGGTGTCATGTTTCTCATAGAAACTCAAAAACAAATTAGTGTTCAACCACTCCTCCGACTCTCTGAGCTTGTAGTAATTATGAACCTCCACTGGAAGGAAAACCCTGACACACTCGTCATTGTCGTCATTAATCAGACATCTTTGAGTGTCTGTGTGGTCAATAAGCCATTTCAAGAGTTCAATGCAAGGGAAAACTAGAGTTCTTCTCGCTACCATGTGCAGATAAGCTCTTCGGATATTGGGAAAAACTTCGTCGTCGATCTTCCTTGTATCGGGATCACTGTGCGGGGTATATTCGGGGAATTCCTCCCACTTGATTTTCTTGAAAAGTTCTTCCCAGTGTGGGAATACTATCTTGGTACCGATGTTTTCCTTTGTGTCTCCAAAGGTTGGGGGCTAAATGAAAGCCTTCTTGGTAGTTTTTTTGATGACAGGCACCGGCTTTGGAGAAAATTCCAATTGTCTTGCAACCACTGGGGAGGAACCTTCTCCCACCTCTAGTTCTTGTAGCTTTGGTGCTCTTGGAGATTTCCTGGTGGTAGGTTTCTTTGGAGGCATTGTTCCTGCAACCTAAAATGATCCTTTAGGCATGTGTACAGAGGAACATTGGATAAAACGTATGAAATGAAGAATAAAACATCCATATACTGGTACATACCTGTAATGCTTACTAAACCTATTGTTTAATACTCACTGGACCTTGGAATCTTTCCTCGGATTGTTCGTCTCCTTTGCGCACAGAATAATCTTGTTTACAATGACTCAAGAGTACCAGGAGAGATCCTACCATTCATATCAATGAGTTAATTCGAGTAATGAGTGAAATTCAAAACAACTTACCGCTAAATCTCTGCAAATAAATTCTATGTGGGTTGACGGCGGAGGAGCGGAGGATGATGCATTGTATCAGCATGTTCAAATGGTCGTTTTGATTCACGCATGAATTAGCAACTAATGCGAGATTTTGGAATTAATTATCCCTTTAAATGCATCATATATAGCGTATATTAGAGATAAAACGTCCCATCGCATTGTTTTCTTAGTGGGCACATCAAGAATCAGCGATATCCTTGTGTATGTTATCATTGGCATATTCCTGAGAAAACCCCCGACGTCGATTGATTTCATCATATGATGTTGATGTGGTAAAATTGGTTTGGGGTGCGACATGGGTCTCGGGAGCTGGTAGCGACTCAGGGAAAAACTAGATCGTATGTCTAACCACTCGATCAACGACAGATGGCAAAAGAGGACAGGTGGTTTGACCATATATCTCAGTTTGATTCGTTCAACAAGAGTCATGTATTAAAATAAACCTGGGATTGTCGAGGCCTAAATTTGTCGGGGTCGGTGATCGGGGATTGACTTATCATGATCTCTACAGGTTGTCCTTCTAAAATCTTGTTGATGCCGAAAGTTATTGGGGATCGGATTTCGGCGGTATCATTTCTTTCTTCGTGAGTGATTTCTCTTTTAGCCTTTCCTCAATGTCCATGGGATCAGTCATCAACGATATCCTCGGTGATGTTTGTTGTGAAATAAGGCTCTCGTCTGACGATGTCGACGAACATCAGGACTCGACAACTTTGGTTCTCTCGAATTTTTTTCTTTCACGCTTAATCCTTTCCGTTGTCGAATTTCTTAAGCACGTCGGGGAAATTTTTGAATATCAATTCTCTAATTTAGATATTATTCTTTTAAGTTATTGGTTTTCGCATGCTCAAGCAAACTTTGAAAGACTTAAATGGAGAACAAAATGATAAGCAAAGGCAACATTTTTCATACTGAGTTTGAATTCGACAGTGCAAAAGATCAAGTGGTACCCAAAAAGTAAAATTTGACATTGGCTTTTTAGGGTGTGTTGAGTGCTCAACAAATGGCGACTTACTGGGCGAAATAAAAATCTTTGTTCCTCCATGCTTGGCTGATACGAATGTTGATGGGGAACCTTACTGATTTTAAATCGGATCTTTGTTTACCCTTGCATTTGAAATTCTCTCATTGATGCTTCTGGGTCTACCTGTGAGGTTTTAACCTTTATTCCTCCTTCGTTTCCTGTAACCTTGACCCATGCCCTTTTTTACAAAAGTCTAGTAAATAATTCATTGGCATGGAGCCTTTAGTTACCTCTACTCACTTTCTTCAGTGTTGCTCTGCTTCCAGCGAGCGTCCATAGTCCCAGTGGAGTCACCCCGACATCACAGACCTTGCTCCACTTCCAGCAAGCATCCATAGCCCGACGAAGATATATGCATACCCTATCCTACTGTTTACTCTTCTGATAATGTCAATTTTATTTTGGCATAATTCCCTGAGTGAGTCAGAGAGGATGACGTCTTTTATTTTGCAAGACGATATGGTTTAAGGTGAAGCTCACTAGCTTTGTATTTTAGGTGCATGTAGTCCTTTCCAGCTTACCTTCTTTCCCTTAAGGTCTTACCAAAACACTAACAAAACACTTCTGAAATTTCTCCAAAGTTGTTCATCTGCGCAGGTTAGATAGAGAGCCCCTCGAAGAAACCACAGGTTCCTCAATGCTTCGTGTGTTGTTAGTGAGCGATGAGTTAGGAACAAAGGTCGCTATGTCACATGATTTAAGGTCAACAATTGTCTTGCTAAACATAGCTTTCAAAAGAAAAGAAATCCAGAAAGAAAAAGAAAACAACAAAAATACACTTTGCAATCATAAAAACACTCGTACAAAACATAAAACATATTATTATTATTTTATTTTTATTTTTTGATGAAAATTATTATTGGAAATATTGTTTTAGGGCTTGGCCATTTACTGGGAGGGCGTCTGGTTCCCCCCTCAGATTCTACAACTGATAAGTGCCTACCCCAATCTTCTCAGCCACCTGGAAAGGTCCAAGCCACAGATTATGAAACTTAGAATGTTTCCCTTTTGGCTCGTTTTCTCTATCCCATTTTAGGACTAAGTCTCCTACTTCAAAATTCTTCTCTTTATCCTTATGCTTATCAAACCATATTTTCACTATCTATTGGTGGGCTAATAATTTTGACTTATCCTTTTCCCTTTCCTCTTCTAGCATGCGTAGAGTGTCAATTCTTTGTTGTATGACCGATGAAGGCTCCCCTCTAGAATCTTGGGCTAGTTAAAGAGATGGGAGGTAAAGTCCGTTCGAGAGAATAGCTTCCTATCTGTATACCAGAAAGTACGGGGAATTCCCCATAGCTTCCTTGGGTGTGACCCTATCGGCCCATAGAGATTTATGGAGTATATTATGTCAATTCCTTTGGTTGTTTGCAATCGTCTTATTTAATATTCTAACTAGGTTCTTATTAGTCAATTCTGCCACCCCATTTCCCTGTGGATAATAATTTACAGAGTACCTAATTATGATTCCTTTGTCTAGAGCAACTCTGTCAAAAGGGTGTAAGAAAAATAAGCTGCATTATCAAAAACCAGGACAGAAGGGACACCAAACCTTGTGATTAGTTGTTTTTCTATGAATTGGATCACCACCTTCTCATTTACATGAGTCAGAGGGATGACCTCTGCCCATTTCGTGAAGTAATTGGTGGCAGTAAGAATGTGCTTGTGTTGTTTTGAAGAACTGGGTGTAATTTCTCCTATGATATCCAACCCCCATTTCTCAAAATTCCTAGATATATTCACTAGTTGGAGTGGAACTATTGCTCTCTTCTCCCTCCCAGCATTTATTTGACAAGTTTTGCAATTTCTAGCGTAGGTGTGAGCGTATTTGAATAAGGTGGGCCAATAATAACCAGCTCTCAGTATCTTATGAGTGGTGGTGTTTTTTGCGAAATGTCCACTAGCAGGGCCATCATGGAGCTCCCTCAGAACTTTGTCTACATCTTCACGTTCGAGACATATTAATAGTACCCCATCATAATTAACCTGGAAGAGTACCAAATTTACGAGGCGATATTGTGCAGATTTTAACCTCAAAGCTCTCCTTTCCCTAGGGTTGAGATTTTCTGGACAAGTCCCATGGTGTAGGAGATAAGTTATCTTCCCGTACTAAGACTCTTGTCCTGGGGAGATGTATGAAACTTCGCCACACCATAACGCCATTTCATTCTCCCACCCAGAATATTCATTTACTTGGTCCTGGGCTTCAACTGCAAGTTTGCATAACCCTTTCCCTTTAATTAGTTTGGCAGGTTTTATATCTGGATCAAATTCCTGAACTACTACCATTCAATTCCCTCTTCTTTCCCCCATCTTTTGTTGAGTGAATAGGGATCAGACCGCAGGGTGAGGCACGATTAATTTTATGTGGTTATTGAGGATGTAGGACCTGGAATGCTTTATTTCTTTGTAGACTGTGTAAGCATGTTTATCTATGGCAGGATAATTTAGGTCATCTCCCTGGAGGTTAGTGCTCATGAATGAAATCAGGGCCTTGTTGTTGTCATCGTCCTTTTGATTCAATACCGCAGCTAACGATTGGTCAGAGGTGAAAATATAGAGGAAGAAGTCTCTACTGAAATTGGGACTTCGTAACACGGGGGCTTGAGATATAGCAATTTTGATGTTGGTCAATTGTGACTAATACTCATGGATATCGGTCATAGATTAATGACTTACACTACGTAGTTAATCCTGAAAATAATATCTAATTTTGATGTTGTTGAAATCATCCTTTCATTCATCATCCCACTTAAATTCGACATCTTTACGAATCATCTTTTGTAAGGGTTTGATAGTTTTCATGAAATCGGGAGTGAATTTCCTCACGAAATTGATTTGTCCGAAAAAGGACTGCATAGCTTTCTTGTTGTGACGCAACAGGAGTTGAGTTATGGCCTTAATCCTTTTTGGGTCTATGAAAATGCCTGCTTGAGATATAATGTGGCCTACCAGCTTACCTTCCTCAACACCAAAAATAGTTTTCTTAGGATTTAATGATATACTGTATTTCCTACACCTTTTGAAAATATGAGTTAAGTCTTGGATGTGCTCTTCTTTGTTCTTTGAATATACAGTTACGTCATCCATATACACTACCACACACTTATTGATTAGTCCCTGAAATTCTATGTCCATGGCCCTTTGGAAGGTCACCCCTGCGTTAATTAACCCAAAAGGCATGCATTTATAAGCGAAGGTTCCCCACTTGGTTCAGAAGGTAGTTTTCAGACAATCTTCCTCTAAAACCAAAACTTGGTTGTAACCTGAGAAACCGTCCAGTAGAGAAAAAATCTTCGAACCATACACGGTCTATAGGAGTTGCTCCATTGGGAGGACTAGGTAATTGTCCTTTTCTGAAGCTCTGTTGAGGTTCCTAAAATCTACGCATAAGCGGATTTATCCAGACTTTTTCCTCACCGGCACTAGATTTTCTACCCACGCGGAATGCCTAACCTGGAAGATGATTTTGGCATCTAAAAGCTTCTTCAATTCCTGATACATGAGAGGTTCAAGGGATGGGTGATACTTTCAGAGCTTATGTTGGAAGGGTTTCATTTTGGGTTTTAACGGGATAGTGTGTTGAATGATGCGGGTATCATAAGTTTTTATATCTCGATAAGACCATGCAAAGACATCTTTATATTGTTTGAACAGTTTGAGATAATCCTTCCTTTCCTCCTTAGATATAGTCATACTGATATTTATATTCTTTGGGTTTTTCGGGGTTCCGATATTTATGGTTTCATGCATGGGACAGGAGCTACCGGTCTTTGCATTTCTAGGCCCCTTAAATCGTTCTTTCAGGTCAAACAGATTTTCAAAATTAGCTATCCCTTTCAGGATTGTGTGAGACTTCAATCTGTCAATAGGTTGACCTATATGAGGATCAGTTTCTGTCGATTTGTCCTGGAATACTTCATCGTCAGTGGCCAAATCTTTGAAATTGTCTTGGTTAGTCAGGAATTTTATGATTTGTTCATCTCCTTCAAAGAATTTCCAATTAGAAATGTTGTTAGGCACCAATGGTTTGTAGAGTAGTTCCACAGTGAATCGGGAGGCTTCATAATCCTCTAGAGGTGATAGCCTTGAAGCAGTCGTGTCTAGGAAATTAGCAAGAATATTCTTTGCTCTGGGAATCGTGGTGATATTGAAAGCTTCAAAATGCTCTATTAGCCTATGCACTTCCTGCTGATAATTCTTTAGGTGCGGGGAATTGTAATGTATAGTATTTATTACATGTCTAACGATAATCTCAGAATCCCCAAAAACCTTCAATTCTTTGACGTTTAAGTCTATGGATTTATTTAACCCTTGTAGTAGAGATTCATACTCGATGGTGTTATTTGTGCATTCAAATTCAAGTCTATAGGATAGGAAATGATGCTTACCCTTTGGATCAATGAGGATACACCTGGCCCTAGATCCTTCCTGTGATTTAGATCCATCAAAATATATGGTCCAAATTTGTGAACGACAATCGTCCTTTTTCTCTTTTTTATTACTTTCTTGCTCCCCTATCTTTTGTTCTGTAATATCCAGTACAGGGTCTTGACAGAAGAGGGTGTCTTCTGTCGGTGTCGGCAATTTCTCTTAAAAAACCATTTCAGAGTTTTGAGTGAGAGGGACATTGGATAAGAGAGGGGAAAAGTTCCTGAAGTAGGAATCGCAGGAATAATTTCCTAGCACCGGGAAATCTGTCGATGAGGGTTCGTTCAAGGTTTCTAGGTCAGTGACAGTATGTTTCATATATCTCTCCCTGTCGATTATGATCATATCCTTATTCCCCTTCAATGGTAGCCAAAGGTGCACCCAGTCTGTGCTAAAGTATCTATTTAATTTCTCATACCAGTCTCGGCTTAACACCAATCCATAAGCTTCTAGGATGTCCACTATAATGATGTGAATCACTTACACGAACTTAGGATGTGTGGCTATTCTGATCATTACATATTTGAGTTCTCCCACGACTTTCACCTGGGTTATGTCTAGTTGTATTACATGTTTATCACTCTTGAGAGGGACTGCGTTTGTTTTCTTACAGATAGACAGTGGCATAACATTAGAGGGTGCTCTTGAATCAACCAAACAGTTATGGAGGTTCCTGTTGAAGACTTCAAATGTTAAAAGGAAAGGTGGGACAAAAGGTCTTCCCTTATTATCTTCAAAACAAGTGTTCACAGTTGGTTTATTCCCTAGGTCCGTGGGGATTATATTTCTTACTGGGTTAGCGCTCGTCGTAGGATTTTCTACTGAATTCAAAGCCTATAATAGGAAGTCCTTTTGCTGAGGGATCCTACAAATGTTCATAACTGATATATTAGCCTCCAACTTCTTCAAATATTCAACTATGTTGTACTCCATCTTGGGAGATTCTCGGGTATGGATACTTATAGGGTTCTTACGAGGGGAAAAAGGTGATTTTGGATGATCGTGGGATGTCTTTCCCCCTAAGGTTTGGGTAGCAGAAAGATATTTTGAGACAGGTGGACCCCTACTGCGTGTTTGCACCACCGAGACTTCTGCGGGTGGTTCTTGACACTCAAACAGGTCGTTGGAAGGAAATATTAGGTTATGATCCCATATCAACATGGTTGTATCCTGTGGTGGATCAATCTCTTCCTGATCATGAACATTTATAATTGACCCGCTTGGTTGTTCGGTTAGGGAGACTTCGTCAAGAAATCGATTGGCCATCAAATTCATGGCATGCACCCATTGAGGGAAATCTCTTTCGGAGTGGTTTTCTTGGTGATAAGTATAGAAAGAATCAAATGCTACATTTCCGATATCGATATTTAAGTTAGTTGGGGGAGGTTCAATTTCTTTGAATGCAGATTTATTTTAAAGAAAAGATTATAAGGCCTTTGGCCTTGGTTTCCTTCCATTGTGTTTCTCTTCATGTCTATGATCTCGTTTGATAATTTCTTGACCATGCGTTGTAGATCTTCTATGTCTCCATTACCCTTGTCGGGAGTCTGTTCTGCTTGTTTCCACGGTGGTCTAGTCAAAAGGAGTCCTCTACTGGGAGTAGGTTGAGCTTCTTTCTTAACTAAAGAGAGTTGGCCTTCTTTACACCTTTTCATATGGAATTCAATCGTTTTGGATTCTTCAAAATTCTTATCTAGGTTTCGCTTGGCAGCCCTCTTCACAAACATAGAAATAGAGGTTGGGAGCGCATTAGCATATACCTCGATTTGAAAATCCTGAGTAGGTTTAGCTTTGGGTTGGAAATTGTTTAAGATATTTGTGAATATTTGATTGAAATCTTTAACCTTTTCTTTCGAAATCATGGTGGCAGCGAACAATTCAACCATCAAAGCTCCTGTAGTGGTTTCTTCGGCAAATTTTTCTAGAAAATCTTTCTGAAACTTGGTCCAACTGGTTATGGATCCTATAGGTAAGTTGAAATACCATGTGGAGGTTGAGTTCTCAAAAGTATAGGGGAACATCTTGCAGAATATTTCTTCATGATCGACGTTCATAAGTTTGATCGCTAGTATGAATTTCTTGATATGATCTTCAGGAAATCCTTAAGTCTCGGGGTTGAATTTAGGAAGCAACTTCTCTGGGTGTTGGCGAAGATTATGTACTCATCCTAGGATGGCCAAAGTGTCTCTGGCCAACCAAGGTTGGTTGTTTTGAGGTGGTTTTTCCCCTTCTTCTTCATGGTCATTGTTTCTTTCGTATCTTCAGATTCTAAGTTAAACTCCTCCTCTTCCAAAAAATCGCCTAGTTCAGAGACGTCGTCGGCTGGCGTTTCAAGGATAAGATTTAGAGGGTGTTCTATTTCGATGATTGCAAAATATATTAAGTCTTCTATAGTGTGCACGAAAACCTGGTTGGGGGTGTCGACCACTGGTCTGCATATTTGTTTTCTTCGAGGAAGTATCGAAGCTAAGGGTAACGCACTGATCTGTCGGGCGTAAGATCTCGTATGTCAGTGAACATTTTTTCTTCCTTGGGCTGGGGTGAGTTACTCATTTCAGGAGTACTCAGTGTGTGTGGGTTGTCTTGCGAATGACTAGCCATGCACGTGGGCTGTTATGAATCTATAGGTTGTTTGAAATAATATGTTAAATATGTGTTCAACCATTCCTTCTCAAGCCCTCCTTCTAGCGCCAATTCTGTTGATGGATCCTAAATCCCTTAATTCAACAGTAGGAACCAAACCCTCCACCGAGGCCCAAATAGACTCTACAACGTTTAATAGTGGAATGGTTCTCTAGATCTTGCGATCCGACCAATTTATCGATGGGATTTATGTTTTCTTGTGAAGGCTCTTCCTTCAGTTCAGACTATCTATTTTTGTATTTTCTCTTGGGTGGTACCAATATGAGGTTTAAGCCGGTATAAACCAACTTGGAAACAAACATGATTAATTTTTAACTATTGGGAAGAGGCTGAGCTTGGGATAACCCGCTACTCAAGCATGCAGACGACAATTCTATACCACAGGCCTAGTACTAATACATTAACCATGTGAGCATCCAATTACTGTCTAAGAAACCAATTATCAGAAAGAAAACACATATGCGATAAGATAATGGCAAGAAAAATAATTCACCTACACTAATCAACCATCACATGATAACACAACGATTCATCGTCATCATTAAAGTAACGAACAACAAAATATTGCACCAGATAACTTGACAATAGATTAAATATCTCTTACTCTTTACATCATCATTCATGAAACGAGATAGGAAATAGTTCTTCTCCATGTCCAATCACACATGAATTTGATGAAAATAACTTGTCTCTGGTCTAGAAGGACTTCTCTATTAAAGGCAGCTTCAAAATAATTCTTAACAACTAGAAAGAAAGATTTTCTTGCAACAACCATCGACCCTGAACTAATTGGTTGACGTTCTTATTTATAACATAAAATTCAACTGAAAATAATGGCTAAGTGTAGTTTAAAAAAAACAAAATTCGCCATGTGGCGTCCGCTTCTAACAGTTTCTTTAACAATCAACTCAAGATATCACTTGAAAGGGTGAATTTTCTCATACTCCGACCAACTAATGAATACCTCCTTGCAAGTTTGGGCCCATGGAAATCTATGTTGTTCCATCGGAGCCATGAAAATTCCTCTGATATCTACCGCATGTGTCTAGTACTTCACCATACTAGTGTTTAACTGTTGTAGCAGAGTTCGAGCTCTAGTCAGATGTTCCATAAATTGTTTCACTTGTCCTGGCATTGTGTCGGTCATCATCGCTATCTCCTAGGCCCATAATGCATCTTTCTTGGCATGCAATACGACTATGTTGCACAAGTCGACGAAGTCGTCGGGGGTGTCGAACTCATGGAGTCCGATATCCTTCATCACTTTGTTTATTTTACCCCAATGTTTCTCGCATTTGGCCCACTGCTCTTGAATTTCCCGGTGTGGTTCCTGAGACATCTTAGCCCAATACTTGGTTGATCGCTTCATATGATCAACACTGCTTTTTCTCAACATCTAGATGTCGTGTTCTTCTTTCTCTCTGCCTTGTTGGACTGTATCAATGTATTTGATTCTCTCTACAACTTGTTTCTCCCTTTCATACCACCGCTCCATATCTTTACACGTTGTGAATGCCATGAGAGTGTCATCCTAGAGCTCAGTTATCTTCGCAGTAAAACGGTGCCACTCTTTTTTAAACTTGTGGTAAGCCTCTTCGAACTCACTTCTCAGGTAAATCATTGTTTGAGTGGTGCCCTGATAGTATCCAGCCAGGTGGCGCAAATGTTCTAGTTCCTTTAGGGTGGTGGCCAATTGTTTTTCATCATGTTTGGCTTTGTCCAGGGTAGCATCTGAGATCTCCATCCCCACGCCGATGAGCTCATATGTTCTGGCATTTTCTGTGTTTATCAAATTATCCTCTGTAGTGATGAGGATGGAGTGATCCAACGTGATCCTCCTTTTCTTCGTGGTTCTTTGGACTATGGCCTTCCTATTTCAATCATAGGAGATTGCATAAATATTTGCTACCTCATCTACAGGTTCAAGAATCTATTTATCACCCCATGTGAGTGTGTTTCCCAGATTTTCGATGGTGTATATCTATTCAAGGTCGGGTTCTTGAACTTCCTCATTATGCTCCGAAGGCCCGACCTCTACTTGTCACTTGTCGGGGATTTGAGTATCGAGCGGAATAGAGGCATTGGGAAAAGACTCGACACTTACTTGTTCATCATTCATTGAATCGTTGATTTCCTTTTGCGGGGATCCTTCCTTTGGCTCATCCAGTTCTGACTTATCCTTCGGATTGTTGGCTCAGATCTTGGGCGCTTCGGGTCTCATTGTGTCAGGAACACTTTCGACTTCTATTTCCTTTTGTGGGACTTCCTGGGTTTGGACCCTGGCATCAGGAGAAGAAGTCTTCTCAGGTACCTTTTCTTCTTGGACACCCACAGGGGTCCTGAGAGATGCCTTCGGGCTCTCATCATCACTATATATATTTATAAACTGACTCAAAGGATTAGGCACACTTGTTTCCATAGATATCCGGCATGTATGTGGTTAAGTCGTCACACCTTTCGGAAATCCTATCGGTGTTATTGTGGATTCAAGGTCATCTGACCCATTGATGTTATCCAGGTTTACGAAATTAGGGCCGCTTAGCCCCATTGGGCTTTCTTCTGGGCTATCCATTGGAAGCCTTGGAAACCTGATGAGGTCTGGGTTATCCCGCATCTGATTCATTATATGTTGGTCTTGTTGATACATGAGTGCCCCTCTCTCCCATGCATCCCGAGCCTCAGGGAAATTCTTGTCCTGTACCGGGGTTACCTGGGAAATATCTGTTATTTTGGTGGCTTCCTGAGGAGCTTCCATCGCTTTGACTGATTCAGGTTTTATCCTTTCTCCTCTGGCCCTGAGGACCTCTTGGGTTGTTTGTTCCAGGACTTTTTCTTGCTCATCCCAACTCATGGACTTAAACCTGGTTTCTTTAGGGTAAGCCATCCTGGCCACCACCTCATCCCAGTTTTGAGCATTTTCAGTGAAGATCTCATCCTCAAACCGGTCATGCGAATATGGCCAGCAGGATGATACTTGTGATGTGTGCTTTAGGACCAGACCCTTGGGGTCGTTCTTGTGAAAATTCCCAGTATGGAATTAGAAATTCAATTGCCTTAACTCTTCTTGCTTGGCCTGCATGGTGTCCTTTATCATGTAGAAACCAACATGAAATCCATAGGGTATGAAGGCTCGCTTATTATCTTTTACCAAAGTAGCATTGTAGCCTTGCAGAATGATTTGATAACAGATTTCCCCTACTACTAGTCAATCGGGGACATATACAGGTAATAGATGGGGTGCTCTAGTGGTGTTGAAAACCCTGATGTAGGTATCGTGCTCATCTAGATACCAATGGCCAACTTTCG
>ML809363.1:192645-203675 GCA_009831015.1 Picea engelmannii
ACAATATTTTATTATATTGAAGTCGAATTAGACAGTGAAAAAGATCAAGGGGTACCCAAAAAGTAAAATTTGACGTAGGCCTTTTTAGGGTGTGTTGAGTGCTCAACACCAACCTCACATGACCTCGTGATTAACTTTGGTGTGAGCGGAGCCTCCTGATATTACCAATTATACATTGGATTTCTCCACTACCTTTGTCATACACATATGTTGATTTAATTGCCTTGGAGAAGTTTACTCACAAAATCCTATTCCAAGGCACTAAATCCTAAGCTAGTTTGTGCACCCTAGAAAATAAAATTGTGACTAATCAATTTTAAATTATAGTGTTAATTTTAATGGCCATGATTACTCAAAAAGGTATGGTAGTGAAACTCATTATGTTATGACTCAACAAGAAAAGTAAATATGAATATAATGCAAATTCCTAACTTCAATTTTCAATGAATGATATGCTTCTAATAACAAATGAAATTTTCAATTTCAACTCTGCAATTTTGAAGTAAAAATGCAATTTTTCATTACATGCGCTAAGCTAATGACAAAGACTCAAAAGATCAAAATGCCAAGCAATGCAAAATGGCTAATATTTTTGTATTTTCAATGCAAGAAAATTGAAAATGCATGGACTAAACAACAACTTGATATATAAAACTCTATTGTGTATAGAAAGAGATAACTCAAGCAGAATACCAAGGAGAGAAACACCCAGCCCAATTTACAAGGACAATCAAAATGAAAAGGTGATGAGAAATACTCGGCCCAAAAATTCAACCCGAGACAGGTTTCATGTCATCCCACAGGCACTTAACAGTCACTACAGAGACCCAAGAAGACTCAACAAACATAAAATCCCACCCAACAGCCACCAAACCCAACAAACAAGCAAAGAAGGCTGATGTACGCGATTGTTCAAGGAAACAAAGTGTATGTATGCAGCTTGCAGAGGGACAACCCACGTATATACGCAATTGTCAAGCCAAAAATCATGTATGTGTTTAGAAAACAAGGCTAGGCAAGGGAGAAGGCTAAAAAACTCAGACCTAGAGTGAACAAAGGTTGTCAAGCAATGATACGACAAGAAACACAATAGGAACAAGAGAAATCTAAGGAGAAAATTACTCCAAACCCTAAGAAAGAAGATTCAATCCTCAGTATGGTCGCCAATTCTGTTACGAGGAAAATCTCTCTATGGTTAGGGTAAACCACAACAGACGGAAATGACTACAGAAATCAACTCTATTCTCAAGTATACTATATAAACGAATATGCTAGCAAGACAAGATAAAAGGCCTACCTCATGTAGACGTTCGATGAAGTCCATCGTTGAGCCCTTGACCCAAAGCAATATACCTGCAACAAGTCCTCAACAACCAATCCAAGCAAGCATATGGTGATAATATATGAGTTTAGCACATTCAATAGCACAATCCATTAATAAACATGACATATACGCCCATGGAATAATAATTCAAATATTTTCAAGATATCAATTGGACATGAAAAGAGTATTTCTATTAATATATGATCAGCAGAAGTGAAAATGTTACAGACTTCCGTGTTGGCATTGTTCGGAACCGAGAAACAAAGTTCCTTCCATCTCGGCCTCCACCACTTCAATCCTCCACCAAAGGCAAGCTCATAGAAGAGAGACAATAAAATTCTCAATCAATAAGGGAAGAGCTTGGGGGATAAACATTGTGTTCAAACTTAAAGGACAAAGGGATGCAGACTCAATATGAAGTAAATAATTTCTCCAGCGTAACTTTACTCTCAAAGTTGAATTCTTTCTCCCCTTTTCCATAGTTAGGAATTGGCCCATTTATAGCCTTCAAATGGAACTGAAGGGCCGAGTTGGAACGTTTTCAGTATATGGAAGGCCAAGGATCGTAGATCTCATGTCGTGACATGGAAACCCGACACTAATTTTCATTTATGGGCACAAATCCCGTTGTACGCGGGTTGTAGTGGTGCAGCCTGTGTATACGCATGTTGTATAGTAGGAAAGGTGCATACATATGGAAAAATATGTATTTTTATCTCTGGAATTTACAAACAGGGATGATAAGTCTGCATAGGGAAATGGAAAAAGGCCTTATGTGCAAGATTGCATAGGGTGAGGCAAATCTTGCTATAACAGTAATATTGATTAACCCTCCCCTCTTAGTATTTCCAACATGTATATGGTCCAACTTACCTCTATTAAGTTACTTGTTGCATTCCATATATTGACTAATTTGATTTCTTATGGAGTCACACCAAAAGCATATCAAATTTGTGAATGGTTTTGGAATGTTGACCGATTGTGAATACTATCATTTGAAAAGCATTCAATTAATTCATACAACAATTCCAACTCTTTATACACCAAATCGGTGCCATCGACCACAATTATTTCCCACAACCATAGGTATCCAATTAAAAATACATTAATGTAATTACAAATCACACACTATAGAGATGAAAATGAATGACAATAAATAGATTTGACTTGTGGTAGCGTTGGAATGTTTCTTCCCTTAGTAAAACTAATATATATATATATATATATATATATATATATATATATATATATATATATATGACATTGATGACAGTGTTGATAGTGCTCTCATTGGTGGAAAATGTATATGTTTGCACATTCCCTAAACCATATGTTTGCATAATGGAGTATGTTATTTCATTGTGTATGTGTTTTTAAAAAACTGAAAAATACATACATACATATCAAATTGGAATTTTAACTAGCATAGCACTCTAGAGCTTAACACTCTATCACTCAGTTTAGCCATATATTTTCAGATTTTGTAATTAGTTGAATGTGCCTTCTTTTCAAAAGAGATACATGAATGAAGTAATTGACACTTGAATAACACACACACAAATATATATATATATATATATATATATATATATATATATATATGAAATTGGATTCGAGCACTTGACAAATTTTGCACAAATAAATTTGGAGTGTGTCACATCCAATTGGTAATTGAGATCAAACCATAATTGATAATTGTTCAAAGCACATACAAAGGGTACAGTGCGGTGATATGTAACATGGGTGTAGTGTGAATCTACAAGCATCCACCTCTCCATACATATCAATAATTGAAGTATGCACTATATCCTACAAGACATTGGTCTTGGCATTATAAACCAAGTCTTGAAACCAAAACAAGGACCAACCCCATTCATGCTTACTGGAGAATAACGAGTAGAGAAGTATGCATTTAGAATTGCATCAAGAACAAAATCCTTGAAATCGATACTGGAGATAGAGTCCTTTACACAATTTCAAGAACAAAGACCAATTTTTAATTCCTCTTAAGATCTGTGTTGGTGAGACGTGAAGGATATAAGTGTCATGTATACAGATCATATTGATATTGGAGCAGTTAAATTCTTTATCTTGAAGAAAATGCCAGTAGTTGGAGGAGAAAGAAGACCTAAAATGGGTAAATCACTAAAGAGAGAGATAGTGGAAGACTAAGGTCCATTAATGTACAAATTCAAGAATAAAACTAACACTTGAAAGATAAGGTACAAATGTTTGATAGGAAGATAGAAGATCTCGAAAAGGATCTTGAAACCTATGGAAAATTGTTTTTAATGCTAAAGGATAACTTTATTGAATGTTAATACTCGCTCATTGTTTTCTATGGCAGATTGGAATAATAGCAGAGTTCAACTTATGCAATTGGGAAAACATGTAATTTAGTTAGACAATTGGCAAGAGAGGAGGTTCACTCGGATGATGGCGTAGTTATACCAAGAATTGGAAACAAAGGAGGAGGATTTGGCCGAGCCATAGGTAGTTATCCAAAAGACCAAGGAAACAAAGCAACCTGGAATTTCCACTACAAAATCCAACACCATGAATGAGAGGAATGTGGTAAGCTCACTTTCCATAGAACTCTTGCAAGAGCACTTCAATGATATTGGAAAACATAATAGAGGCATTGGTTCCAAGTTATTAAAACAGATGGGATATTATGGTCAAAGGCTAGGCGAGAGAAGTCAAGGAATAATAAGCACCATTGCATCTAAATAGAAGTTCAAGCACGAAGGCCTAGGTTTTGGTGGCATAGGCCATGTCCACCAAAATCACTTTTGTGAAGGAAAAAGACGTAGCGATTTTTTTTTCTCATCAAAAGAAAGAGAAACAACAAATTAAATGGAATCACACTACCACTCCATAATTCATTTGGTAAATTGTGGAAGCAAAGTTATGAAGAAAGTTTAGAGACTCATTTTGCACCAGCACTTAGAAGAAGTAGCATGTAGATCAGTGGAAACAAGAAAAAATAACGATATGCATGCAACAAGCAAGACATCTAGGTGTACCAATAGCGAGAGACTAAGCATAATTTAGTGTAGGAGTTGTCTATTGAAATCCCTCAACACTTATAGAATTTGAAATCAAATAAATGGCAGAAGACTACTTCTTAGTGTCTTCTATATGAGGTGAAGGAGTTGGGAGGGAAAAGGGTGAATGTAATGTCCCTTTCTGAGTGATCACTTCAGGATGACGAGTTAGTAGCCTATTTAATTCCCATAGGCTATAGTCGGTGAAAAGAGAATTAATTAATTTAATCATTTAAATGTCATTTGGGTGGAAAAAGAAATATTTAGAAGTGACATTGGATAATTAAATTAAAAGATATGAAAAGTGACTTTTAGAGAAATATTGGAGAAAAACCTTATAAAGTCACTTTAAATTTAATTATTGAGCGGAAAAAGGAAAAGGGGGGATGAAAGAGAAATAGGAGATCATTCTCTCATTATTCATGATCATTTTATCAAAATTGGATTTTGGAGAGCTCGTGTAGCTTTTGTTGGCTTTGGACCTGAAATCCTTGAGCGATTGGTTTTGGTGGTGAAATAAATCCACCATAGTTGATCAAGAATGAGAGATTACTTAGATCTCTCACTGGATCTATTGTTGAAGAAGGTGATTCATCAATTTTGCTAGATCGTGGTAATTTTCATATTTGTGGGGGTTTGTGGAAGTCGTTCCATTACAATTTGATTTGTAACATTCATCTCCACTCGTTCCAAAGGGGCTGAATCAATTATTATTGTTATCCCCTATCATAGGGATAACTAAGAAGATCATGCCTCGAGGCCCATAGGTCCTAGACATGGAGTGTTGAGAGCCATATGACTTGAGCATGGCCCTGGAGGACCCATCTTTTCTTCAATGCATCCCACCTATCAGCAGCAGTAGTGTCCATCCCACCAGCCTGGTCCTGAAGTAGAAGTAAGTCTTGCTCCATGAGGTAATGAGTCTGGGTATCATGGTATGTGTTATCACATATAGCTGTCAAAGGGTCGTAGGACGACCAGGTCCATGGTCTGCATAGAAGCATCCAAACGTAGAATTCAAAAGCATCCCATTCGGGTTCGAAATACTGATAGGCGAACGGATTCAATTTCCAGTCGTCAGATCAACAAGATTAAGTCATGACCGTCAGATCTCATCAGAGAAGAAATTGATGAGGGGGAGTCATTGCGGGGATCATGATGAGAATTAAAGTTTCTGCAAGTTGTGGGCCTGCAATCGCTCAGGATCATTGATCTTGCTAGATCAACAGATCAATGGTGCCTATTGATCCCTTTATGAACGAGCATCTTCGCATTGAGGGAATCAGAAAGGAAATTAAAGAATCTACTAGTTGTGAGCCCGCAATCGCTCATGACCATTGATATTTTAAGAAAGGGACACATGTTAGGCGATCTCATACTCTAGGAGAAAGCAAGCAGAAGATGAGTGAGTAAAGGACTCCCAAAGGCCCAAATATTGAACTCCCAGAGTAAATCTCAGTTGTCCAAATCAAGAGGACACGCGGCACCAAATCTCACACTTCTGGAATTCGGCACTTCGGAGGATTGTAAGAGCCATGCATTGAAAAAATTTGAACTCTCGAAGTAATTGTGAGTCGTTGATATTCGCAGCAGGAAGCAGGGTCCACCAAAGATCGATGTGTGGAAACAAAAGTGGGGCTTTCCCAGATCACGGATCGTCACCAGATCGATGGCCATGTTTCATTACAGGGATAGAACATGCTCGAGCGATAAAATTCTTGATCAGTCCCACAATTGAAACCATGGTATAATAAAAGAGCTACGTGGCAGAAGGTGGTGGATTGCGGGCTCAAAAGCAGTGTGGATCCAAACTACCCTTGACGGCCCCACAATCACATTCTTATATAGTGTCTAATCCAAGAGCAGCATGTGGCATCACCCTAGGCATTGAGCCTCATCCTGATCCCTATGAGAGATCCGTTAATGAAAAAGGAGTGGTGGTTGAAACCTCGACTCACTCCATAAATAGAAGGCATGGAAGCTCTAGCCGAAGAAATATAATTGTCAGCTTGAGGTACCATGATGGATGGTTTCGTCTTACATACCCATATTGATATGAGGTTGCGTCTAAAAAGAGAAAAAACGCACAATCTGATAGAAGAATGTGCATATGAAAGAATTGAACGAGATATCCAGGTCACACTCCTAGCAGTGGTGGACTGATTTGATATAAATAGATCAGTTTAGATTTTGTAAAGGGGGGGGGGGTGTGTTCTTGAAAGGTTGGAGAGCCGACAGAGTTTCAAGAGCAGGGCTCTATAATTTTTCAGTTTGTATGCCTGAGGGCTTGGATTGTAAATATTATGTTATTGAAGATTCCTTTCAATTGTTTTTATCAGACTGTCTTATTAGTTTACACGTTGTTATGTTTCTTATTATCTGAATGTAATCTCTCTGATTTATGGATCCCTGAAGTGATGGAGGATATGTTGCTATCATGCCCATATTTCATGGTTCATTACATATTTTCTATTTTTCTTATTGTCTGGATGTAATCTCTCTGATTTATGGATTCCTAAGGCAGTAGAGGATTTGTTGTCATATTTCCCATATTTCATGGTTAAAAAGACATTTTTGGTTTTCTTCTTGTCTGGATGTAGCATCTCTCTGATCTATGGATTCCTGAGGCGGTAGATGATCTAATGTTGTCTTTCCCATTTTTCATGGATCATCACTCATATATTTTTTGTCTTCTTTCTCCTTATCACCACATAAATCCTTTTGTCTGATAGGCAGTTTAAATGCCTTCCTTATTCACGATACTTATGACTCCATATCCCAATGGCCCTGAATTGATCTGCAGTTACTTATACTATATTTTCTTCTCCCTGCAATCTCACTGGTCCACCTACTCAAACCACTTTAATCCTTTTACTTTTATTTTCATGGGTACTGGGCTTATCCTCTTACAGTTAGAGGGTGACTCTCAGTGATAACATTAATGGCATTGCTATCGGGGACGGAAGTGAAGATATATTCCCTGGGAGAACAACAACAATAAGATATGATCTTTGATGGTGAACAAATACCAGACACATTCAGACTACATATCATTCACCTCGCGACTCCATGATTAAAGAATCCAATGGCAACTCCACAGTTTCAAGAAATCATATTCTCAGATGGAAGCCATTTTGGCTCAGAGGTTTGCTCCTTTTAATTTCTCTTTTGTTCCTGATTTTATGAATGTTGTAACTACTATGGATGAGTGGGGTGATTTTTTTCCCAGCTTTAGAGAACATAGAGATGACAACCCTGCAGAGCATCTTCCTGAGTTTCATGAACTCATGCATCAATGGGAAATACATCATGAGGATTTATTAATGAAGATCTTCATGTACTCATTAGAGGGAGATGCTCATGAGTGGTATTGATCCTTGCCCCCTTCTAGCATCTCCTCCCTGGAATAGTTTCATACAAATTTCAATATTCGTTATCAAAAAATTTATTCCTCTGAGTTAATTTGTCATAGTTTTTGTGAGGAGTATAAAGATTGTGTTCAAGATATAGTTGTTTCTTATGAAGGCTGTGAGGATAAAGAAGATGTCGGGGATGAGGAATGTTGGCCCTTGACCAAGTTTTGAGGAACACTTGGTCATATTTGACCTTTTTTGGACTTCGACAGTTTGTCAAAGATGGAGCACCGGGCGAAGAAGAGATCATGGGATCTCGGCCGACTTTTGGGACCCTTTTTAGGGTTTTGGGTTAATGCAATGGGAAAGGGATGTCAACCCATGGGTTTACCCATGTTTTAGGCCTATTTTGTAAAGTATAAATAAGTATCTAAGCAATGTAAGAGAGGGGGAAGAAGATAAGCTAAGTGCTTGTAAATTCTTTGTGTATATTACATGACCGACTTGCAGAGCTGAGTGCAAGTGTTGTAAGTACTGAGTGCATGGATTGTAAGAAGGCTCTGTGCTAAATCTACTCAGGGAAGGAGGATCTGGTGAGGTGCGCGCAAATATCCTGTCCTATGTGGAGTACAAGTGTGAGCTCTGTGTTGTAACCTGATTGACCAAAGTTAATAAAGAAGAAGAAGACTTTGTGGACGTAGCCCAAGAGTGGGGGTGAACCACGGTAACTCTGTGTGTTATGCTTGGTGCTTAGACCTAATGTGTTGGTTTCTTTCTATGTGTTATGCTTTGATATGATTATGCTATGTTCTTTGCTATGATACTCTTAGATAGATCCACTATGCTTTGTGCTTCTTAGTTGTATGGGTGTAGATATGACATATATGAAATTGATGAGTGCTAAACTTATTTTGTTGTTGATAAGTTTTAACTTAACCTAGATCCAAGTGAATGTTGCGGTGCTCTGTGCCATCTGTGGAGCTCCTTGAGGGTTAAATACTGATGAATGATCTTTGCTAAAGTGCTTGCTAAGAATAAGAATCATGGATCTATGTCCCAGCTAAGGTTGTAGACACCTGAGTCTTGCAACCACCCTTGCCTCTACCTCGGGTGAGACTTCATCTGCTTCGCAGGTGTTTTCGAAAGGGCCGGTAGTTAGGGTTTTGTTGGTGGGTTGTTGAAGCGTTGAACCCTGGGTATGCCCCTATGACAACAAATGGTTCCGTTGTCGGGACCTGAAACTGTGATTGTTGGGAATAGAGGAAGAAGAAACTTTGTGCAAAAGGAATATTTGTGCGTAGATCTTTTGCCCTAGTGCACATCTTTTTACTCGACCTGTGAAGCTTTGTGCCAGGAATAAGGTCATATCCGAAGAAAGGAAGATCAGATCCAAAGAAAAGAAGCGAGATCTGAACGCTCTATGCTCTAAGAAAACTAAAAGTGGAAATTTCTTAAAGAAAGAAGTTAGATCTGCAGAAAAGATGTAAGATTTGTAAGCTTTGTGCTCTAATAAAGGTAAGAATAGTCAAAAGTTCTTAGATCTAGAAGCTTTGTTCTCTGTAGAAGTAAGATAAGTGATTTTTTTTGTTTCTAGAGCATGGATCTAGGTATGTTTGATAGATTATGTCCTAGCTTAAAAACTAGGGCATTAATAAATGAAAGGAAGTTTGATATGAATAGATCTGATAAATATAATGATAGATATGTTATACCTATGCATAGAAAGAATGTCTGGACTAACAAGTGGATGTAGGATCCTAGAAAGAAATTTTTGCAGGCTAGCCAATATGATCCTAGTGCGCAGTACAAAAAGAGTTGGGGATCATTGAAGAGAAAGAGAGGATTAACTTTTTGTTACAGTTGCAGAAGACCAGGTCATCTTGCTAAAGAATGCCTTGGGAGAAAACCTAGTTGTCTCTGTTGAAAATATTTGGACCATGACGTATTGGATTTCCCTAGAATGATCGCTAAGTTGGAAAGGCTGAATATGAATCAAGAAGACCAGAAGGCAGATCCAGAAAAGGCAGAAACCCAGTAAGAATCAGAGAAAATATTAATACAGATAAAAGAAACCTTGAAGGAACATAAATATGTCTGATTACTAGAGATCATCAAAGAAAAGGAGTAAGTTGAAGCAAGAATAGGGGACTTCGACATTGACTGTATTCTTGGTGAAGAAACATAAGTGAACATTATGCCAGAAAGAACTTGGGAAGCTATAGGAAAGCCTGCCATGATCCCTTCCCTAGGAGGAACACGTTTATTCAGAGGAAATCTAGTAAACATATGTGGAAGGCTCGCCCAGATACCTATGAATGTCAATGGAACTTCGACAGAGGAAGACTTTGAGATTATTAAATTTTTTGTAGACAACGCCCTATTTACTATGCTCATAGGAAAACCTTGGATTGATAGAGAACAAGCCAGACGAAAAGAGGAAGAAGAAGTTTTGGAACAGAAGAAGCAAGAGTTAAAAGACTTTATGACTAGAAGGGTCACGCACTTGATTGAAGAATAGAAGAGCCGGTCACAAATATTTAATACTAGCAACCCTAATTTCGAGGCTAAGAGAACACTAGAGGATCCATAGAAGATTGAATTACCTATTTTCGATACAGAAGAAGTATTACCCAGAAACCCTAGGAAAGAATTTCAACAACGTGAAGCAACTAAGAACGCAGAAGGTAAGCATCAGAATGGTAAGAGCATTACTGAGATGAAGCTCACTGGGAAGAAGGCTAGAAAGTTAAGAAAGAAAAGGGCTAATACTGTAAGGTCACAAGAGGTTCTAGAGGATACTTCACAGAAGGAAAAATTACAGAATTGGAACTTCGTCGAGATATCAGAACAACGACATAGAGTACTTCGCCATGATGAAGACATATATTTGTTGGGGTTGATATATCTGTTCAACTTCTGCTCCGAACGAGAAAGAAAGAAATAAAGGTTCGTCATCCAACCATTGAAAAATTCCATAACGAGTCGAACAGGAGTTAATGAAGGATCATACCCGTTGCAAGCAGACCGTTGCTAAGTTTCCCTACTTAGTCCATCGCTCCATGCACCGAGAATACTTTTTCTAAGTGATAATTTGAGCACAAAACTTGAGATTAATTCACCCTGAAATCATTGCCTTGTTCCCATATTATTCATTGTAGTCCCTAAATTCCTTTCGCACCCGATCTAGCTGACCCAAGCTTGTATGTCGGACGAGATCAGCGCTGCTGAGAAAGAAGTTGAAGAAGTTTTAATTGACTTAATGACTGAGAGAGTCATGTCGGAGCGAGGAGTGTCTACAGGTGTACA
>ML809363.1:203774-237004 GCA_009831015.1 Picea engelmannii
CAAAGTTTATAGTAGGCTAGCCCTACACAAGTACTTAACTATCACAAAAGGGAGGAACCCGAAGATTGTCCCTCAGTAATGGACCCATAACCTCGCACAGTCAACCCTCCTCAATGTAATGAAGATTATGCATTTCGGGAGGCATCAGGAAGTGAATGCATGTGTCATATTGTTGTTGTCCTTCTACCACAGAGGATACTTATGGTTGGATCACCACATCACAGTGGATCCGATTCTAATCAATTGGATCACAGGGCTAAGCATGCAGGGCCCTGACCCGTAGGAGTTTTACCCTGGAAAGACAGAAGATCGCACTCTCACCCAGTGAATAAAAGACACATATGGCGATTTAGAGAAGGGCACGCGAGGCTACAAGGTAGCCTCCATCGAGAATGCAACAGTGCACCTCGGTTTCCAGATGATTGCAGGGAAGTTAGTCCGCAAGAACAGACCCACAGAGGTGACTGGATTTGTAGTTGACCTCGCAGGAAAGTGTACAGAGGGACTACAAATGAACTGGGTGAAGTACCTTGTAAATAAGCTAGATCTTGACTGTAGAGAAGCACAAGACCAAGGGTATGAGTTCCACTTTAGTTGGTTTCTCATACTCATTGCTTTCATCACCTGGGAGCTACCAGAAGGTGCCACTTTTCTGGAGATCGAACCCTTCGAACCACTGGACGTGAAGTTTTGTATGTTGTGGTACTCCAGTGACATGAACAAGCAATGTCAGTCCAATGTCGTCTTCCACGCTTATTACAACCAATTAAAGAATGAAATCCAGTCTACACTACGCCTTACACCAAACACACTTCATAGGTTTAGACCTCTGATCAAATTTAGCGTGGACTGTCACTTCACCTATATCACAACACGCGTGGATGAGCACAAACAAAAACTCCAATCATACTACAAGTTGACAGAAGAAGACTTGGAGCAGATTATCAAGGAATGGTCTATGAACCTCCTTGTTCCAGCAGACCCTGCAGAAATATACGACGTGGAAAGCCCTAAAGCTATACTGGATACACCTGGACCGAGTGAGACTAAGAAGGATGATGAAGTTCAAGATATCCATAGTACATCCATGAATACTACTTCGATCTCACCTGCACAGGGAGGTGATGGTGAAGAACTAGGTGGCACAAAGGTTGAGAAAAACAAAGGTGAGGTTACTCCGCCTAGAGAGGAGGAGGATCCCTCTAAGAAAAGGAAGGTCACCCCACCAAATCCCTCATCCTAGAAGAAAACTAAGGCCACCCGGACTACGTTTAAGACTACCCTCACACAGGACGACTTCGACTTCTTGATCGCTGCACTGAATGATGCCTCACTAGAGATCGCAAAAAGGAAAGAAGCGAAGTAGGAGGAGAAATTCAACCGACTCAAGGGTGAACTTCAAGAAGTGTAGCAGGCACTCCAGTCCAGCCAAGCCATTTCTACTCTGCCCTTGACGATGGGAACAGTAGGAACAAGCAATGAGCCCACTCAATTACACTAGATCGCCGAGAAAGTTGAAGCTCGCCTTCGACAAGCTCAAGAAGACATAGCGCAAGCCACCCAGGATTTGGCACAAGTACATAGCGCACTTATAGTACAACAGAAGAAGGCAGAACAAGAAAAGATTTCCTTACAAGTGAAGTGGGAGGAGGATAAAGCACAGTTACAGTAGAACAAAGACCAATTGCTAGCAGAGCAACTTGACGTGCAGGAACAAGTTCACAAGGCACTTTGCTCTGTGACGGTCATTGAAGTGAAGATTGAAGAACATGTCCCATAGCAGGTGACACAAATTGAAGAAGTAAGCCAACAAATTTAGTAGCGCATCGCGTATCTGGAGCTTCGTACCATGCCCAAGACTCCCCAAGAAGTCAGAGATCTAAGGGAGGCAACTGCCCATAGCACAGTTGACAGGTTAAAAACCTTGGCTTTGGAATGTAAGAAACTGAGCGCTAGAAGCACCCAGAATTATGAGAACCTCACAGAGAACCCAGAATTGCAGACATTAGAGGCGCAGCTCCAAGAAGCAAAGTAGCATGCATATACACTACAGGCGCAGCTAAAGGCCTTGACCCCAGTCAAAAGAATGAAGTGATTTCCAAAACAACGCACCACCCAACAACAGGTACACATGTTGCAAAGTAAAGTAATGGAAGTCTCTCAACGACTTCAACCCCTCCAAGAGAAAGCATGCCAACTGTTCACTGAAGTTGAGAGCCAAGCAACCGATCTTGAACAGGTTGTCATCACCGCAGAACAACGCATGGAAGGACCAGTAAACGACGCAGTGATCCAGGAGTTCACTGAGAAAGAGGTTGTCTCACTACAGCAGGTCAAAGTAGCTCGGGCCAAGCTTGAGACATTCGAAGTGGAGTTGATCATAATAGAGTGACTCGGGACGAGTCGCAGGTGAGTGTTGGGGGCTTGTTGGCCCTTGACCAAGTTTTGAGGAACACTTGGTCATATTTGACCATTTTTGGACTTCGACAGTCTGTCAAAGATGGAGCGTCAGGTGAAGCAAAGATCACGGGATCTCGACCCACTTTTGGGACCCTTTTTAGGGTTTTGGGTTAATTTAATGGGAAAGGGATGATGGCCCATGGGTTTACCCATGTTTTAGGCCTATTTTGTAAAGTATAAATAATTAGCTAAGCAATGTAAGAGAGGGGGAAGAAGATAAGCTAAGTGATAGTAAAGGCTTTGTGTATATTACGTGACCTAATTGTAGAGTTGAGTGCAAGTGTTGTAAGTGTTGAGTGCATGGATTGTAAGAAGGCTCTGTGCTAGATCTACTCGAGGAAGGAGGATCTGGTGAGGTGCATGCAGATCTCATGTCCTATGCAGAGTACAAGTGTGAGATATGTGTTGTAACCTGATTGACCAAAGATAATAAATAAGAAGAAGACTTTGTGGACGTAGCCCCAGGGTGGGGGTGAACCACGGTAACTCTGTGTGTTATGCTTGGTGCTTTGACCTAATGTGTTGGTTTCTTTCCATGTGTTGTGATTTGATATGATTATGTTATGTGCTTTGCTATGATACTTTTATATAGATCCACTATGCTTTGTGATTCTTAGATGTATGGGTGTAGATATGACATATATGAAAGTGTTGAGTGATAAACCTATTTTGTTGTTGATAAGTGCTAACTTAACCTAGATACAAGTGAATGCTTCGGTGCTCTGTGCCATCTGCGGAGCACCTTGAGGGTTAAATACTGATGAACGATCTTTGCTAAAGTGCTTGCTAAGAATAAGAATCACAAATCTGTGTCTCAGCTAAGGTTGCAGACACCTGAGTCTTGCAACCTCCCCTGCCTCTACCTCGAGTGAGACTTCATCTGCTTCGCAGGTGTTTCCGAAAGGGTCGGTAGTTAGGGTTTTGTTGGTGCGTTGTTGAAGCGTTGAACCCTGGGTCTGCCCCTGTGCCAACAAGGAATCGATTTTTTCTCTTCCATGTTCATCTGCATCTGATGAATACTGTGTTTGTTGTCTCAGTGAGGAAAGTGATGAAGAAGGTCTTCGAGATATGATTGATGATAGTATTGATGATTGCATAGCCATAGATGCATTATATTTTCCCCCGATGCACATGCTGTCTCATATTTAAAAGAAGAAATAATTGTAGAAGAGGATTTTTCTCTATTCCTTCAAGAGGTTTCCCATGATGTATTTTCACGTGTGATTGAAGAGAAGAATCAAGATATTTCTCATTTTTCCTTGCAAGGTAAAGGAGTTTTGGTCTCATTTATCTTTGATGAGTATTCAGATGAAGAAGAGAAGATCCATATATCACATTTTTTTGACTTGGGGAGCATCCAGCCTACGTATGACAGCTATGAATCAGATTCCGATGTGGATATGAGGAAATTTTAAGACCATACTATAAATCCTTTTCCTTTATACATTAAAGAACAACATTTTGTGGAAATCATCCATCCTGGGCCCGTAGAAGACATTAAACCTGGACCTATAGAAAACATCAAAAAACATGTTAGAAATGATGAAATAAAGGAGGTAATTTCTTACCAGTTGAGCGTGCCTTATTATAAATTTTATGACCCTGTGGGGTTGTATATGGAGTTGAGTTTTCCAAAATCATTGGAGCCTGCCAAATTATTCATCCCATCATCATTTGGGGGTATTTTCAGTGATCCAAAACATGTTTTCTTTCAACTGTCATACTTCCCTTACCTTTTGTGGATCATTTGCAATGAAGATAAGAATTATATCACCACATAGTTTGGGTGGCTATGGTGGAAGTTTTCTTTCACCTAGCACATTGTAAAAAGTCAGTTAGTCTAGGATTGTACATAAATAAGAACCTTCTGGAGCATGTGTGTTTGTTTTCTTTTTGTAAGTAGAATAGGGTACATTTCAACCTGTTACCTTCAGAAAATGTATCTAAGCTCGACTCCATAACCCAACAGCGAAGGAACTGGAACTACGCATTCTTGGCAGCTCGCGAGGAACATGCCATCCACTGTGGAGCCAAATGTTATCACATATAGTTGTCAAAGGGTCATAGGACGACCAAGTCTGTGGTCTACACATAAGTGTCCAAACGCAACATTCAAAAGTAGCCCATTTCTGGTTTGAAATACTGACAGGTGAATGGATTTAATTTCCAGTCGTCAAATCAGTAAGATTAAGTCACGATCGTCAGATCTTATCAAACAAGAAATCAACGGTGGGGAGTCATTGCAGGGATCAGGATGAGAAATAAAGTTTATGAAAGTTGTGAGCCCACAATCACTCAAGATCATTGATCTTGCTATATCAACGGTGCATATCGATCCCACTATGAACGAGCATCTTCGCATTGCGGGAATCATAAAGGAAATTAAAGAATCTATTATTTGTGATCCCGTAATCGCTCGTGACCATTGATATTTTAGCAAGGGACACATATCAGGTGAGCTCGTACTCCGGGAGAAAGAAAGAAGAAGGTGAGTGAGTAAAGGACTCATGAAGGCCCAAAGCCTAAATTCCTGAAGTAAATCTCGGTCGTCCAAATCAAGAGGACACACGACACCAGATCTCACTCTTCGAGAATTCGACACTTCAGAGGATTGTAAGATCTATGCATTGAAAAATCCCAAACTCCTGAAGTAATTGTGATTCCTTGATCTTCACAACAGGAAGTAGGGTCCACCCAAGAGCGGTGTTTGGAAACAAAAGTGGGGCTTTCCTAGATCGCGGATCGCGACCAGATCGATGGCCATGTTTCATTGCAGGGACGAAACATGCTCGAACGATAAAATTATTGAGCGGTCCCACAATTGAAACCATGGTATAAAAAAAGAGCTACGTGGTAGAAGGTGGTGGATTGTGGGCTCAAAAGCAGTATGGATCCAAACCTCCCTTGACAGCCTCACAATCACGTGCTTATATAGCGTATAATCCAAGAGCAGTGTGTGGCGCCACCCTAAGCGTTGAGCCTCATCCCGATACCGATGAGAGATCAGTTAATGAAAACAGAGTGGTGGTTGAAACCTCAAATCACTCCATAAATAGAATGCATGGAAGCTATGGCCGAAGAAATAGAACTATCATAGTGAGGTACCATGATGGAAGGTTTCATCTTGTAGGCCCATACTGATCTGAGCTTGCATTTGACAGGAGAAAACAAGCACGGTCTGACAGAAGAATGCGCAGATGAAATCATTGAACGAGATAGCCAGGTCACACTCCTGGCAGTGGTGGACTAATCTAATATAAATAGATCAATTTAGATTTTGTAAAGGGGGGGGGGTGTTCTTCAGAGGCTGGAGAGACGAGAGAGTTTTAAGAGCAGGGCTCTGTAATTTTTCAGTTTGTATGTCTGAGGGCTTGGATTGTAAATATTATGTCATTGAAGATTCCTTTGAATTGTTTTTATCAGACTATCTTCTTAGTTTACACGTTTTTATGTTTCTTATCTGAATGTAATCTCTCTGATTTATGGATCCTTGAGATGATGGAGGATTTGTTGCTATCATGCCCATCTTTCATGGTTCATCAGATATTTTATTTTTTCATTATTGTCTGGATGTAATCTCTCTGATTTATGGATTCCTGAGGTGGTAGAGGATCTGATGTCATCTTGCCCATCTTTCATGGTTCAAAAGACATTTTCAATTTTCTTCTTGTCTGGATGTAGCATCTCTCTGATCTATGGATTCCTGAGGCAATGGAGGATTTTTTGTCATCTTGCCCATTTTTCATGGTTCATCACTCAGATATTTTTTGTCTTCTTTCTCCTCATCACCACATAAATCATTGTGTCTGATAAGCAATTTAAATTCCTTCCTTATTCACGATACTTATGACTCCATAGCCCAATGGTCCCGAACTGATCTGCAATTACTTCTGCTATATTTTCTTCTCCCTAGAGTCTCACTGATCCACCTACTCAAACCATTTTAATCCTTTTACTTTTATTTTTATGGGTATTGGGATTATCCTCTTGTAGTCAGAGGGTGACTCTCAGTGATAATAGTATGTGTCACTCTAAATTTTGAAGAGATTGAATATGTTGCACTGAATTCTCCTCCATTTCATAATGTTTGCTTGGAAATTGTGCTCTTTAACTTGTTCATACCTGGGAGGGTGACATAATATCCTAGTAAGTTGATTCCCCTTTAGGATTAGTTGCCACTCGGTGGTTCTATGAAAGGTCATCATCCATTCCCTCCATACTTACCACTTCCCATCATTATTCCTCTCATCTTCCCCCACATTGGTTTGGGCATTGGGTTTTCCATGTTAGGAAGGGTTGTACCTTTCCTTATGGGAAGAAGGGGCTAAATGAAACCTTTGAGATGTTTCGCCTAAGGATTCTCGAGAAAGAAATAAAAGGATTCTTAGTAAGAAAAGAGGACCCATAAGATAAATCAAAACTCAAGATACTAGTTGGTGGATGGGAGTTCTCAACATGAGCCAACCTATTAGGTCAATGAGCATGTAGTGGTATGAAACTACCATCTATCTGGTCACCAAACCAAGGTAGTGGATTTTGTTGGCATAGCCAAGAGAAAGGGGGTCTCATCACAAGCCAACCTTCTCATTTTCATGAAATTCTTGTGGGTAACATTGTCACCTCTGGTCACCACGCCAGGACAGTGTCCCCCATCTTTTCCCTTGAAAAGAAAAAAATACCAAAAGCAATAAGACTAAGAATAAAAGGCATTGAATGTGCTAGGAAACAATGGAATACATGATAAGGTGCAGCTCACCCTCTATAGAGGCACCCACAGACAAGACCTACATTTCCCTGTTATCACTACACCCTCTGCCCAAACATTTCCCCTATGCCACTTCACACACACTTACATGAACTAGATTTGTTCTCACCTAGGAAATACCCCAAGCTTAAGGAGGATTAGCCCAATAGGACATCCTGAGACCTTCTCCAAACCTGAATTGTTAAACTGCATAACATCTTTGAGCATTTTTCTGGGTAAAGGGGTGGTTTGATGCACATGTTAGGGTAATTTGATTATTAGATTTGATTGACATTGCTATGTTCCCTGTGACTTATGATCCCTTGGGGGGTGTACTTGTTGTTGTTGTAGGACTTCTCTCGGTGGACAGGTACATATGGGGGAATGATTAGGTTGGACCTCCATAGGGTTGAAATCCCAACAGATGGATGTAGCAACCCCACCAGGGGGAGAGAGAAACCAAAAGCTTGCACTAGGAAAAAAGGAGGACGTTGCACCAGGGACACTCCAACAAACCTAGACCCAGGGGGGTTTTTCCTTTCCACCTAGACGTTGACCCTTGAGAGCACATCACATCATCATTTTGACCTTGACATCACCCAGAGTTAGGGTTTTCACTTATGATGGGAAGTTGTGTGCTATTTGGCATATGTGGCAGCATTCAGGGCCTTTGGAGGCCAAGCACCCTACACTTGAGGCCTAGAGTTCCACCTTAGGGGCCTAACATCACCCTAAAAGGGCATGACATCACCCTTGAAGATGAAATTAGGGTTTAATTAATGACATTTTTGTAAAAACTGGATTTTAAATGTAATTTGGCCATGTCAACCTTTTTTATGACCTAATTGTAATTAAAGGTCATCGATATTGTATAAATAAGAGAAAAAAATCTCATTTTTATTGATCATCTATGATCATACAAGTGTGTGGTCTAAAATTCAACCCTCTTTAAGGGTTATTGGTTGAAACTAAGTGGTGCGCAACTTCTTGGAGAGGCATTTTTGGTGTATCTTGGCTATTTTCATGGTGGGAAATATTCAACTAGGGTTTGAGCTTGATTATTCTTGGTGAAGTAAGTAGAAAATATGCATTTCTTTATTGTGAATGAATGCTTACGGTGAATTTTACTTGTTTCGTGTTAAATATTATGAAATTGCTTGCTTGAAACCCTGGGATAAAGACATAAGTTATTATCGTTTTCTCTATAATTTTCCACTTGTTCAAATTTCTCAAAGAACACCTTATATAGAAGTAGATATTAAAGCTCTACCATTGTAACACTCTAGTAATCCTACTTACATTTCCTATTGCATATTTTGTTTCAAATTGTCTAAGGATGACGGTAGTTAATCTATCTGCGCGCGCAATAAACAAAGCCAAGCTGGGCATATTAGAGAAAAGACTTAATTTCGCCATCTCCCCAACTTCCATACCCATCGATAATATTATTTGTTGCGTAGAAGATAGCATACAATACCTCGCCGATGAAGACAAAGAGATAATACGCCAAGACTGCTCAGTGATTCTGCGCAAAGCTAAACCTCCAAAAAGCAATTTGAGTAAAGAAGAACGTGCAGCTTTAAAGGACTTAAGAAACGATGAAAATTTGGTGATCCTTAGGGTAGACAAAGGTGGCGCCACCGTCCTTATGAAACTTAATGATTATAATAGGAAAATGAATGAACACCTTTCTCAAAGTGGCAGCTATAGAAAACTTAATTGCAACCCTATTAAGAAGATTATAAAGCAAGTAAAGAATGCCATCAACAACTCCAACCTATACGAAAGAACTAAGAAACATTTAACCCCAAACAATGAGATCACCCCTAGAATATATGGTCTACCAAAAATTCACAAAGAAGATATTCCTCTTAGACCCATAGTGAATACCATAGGCTCACCAACCTATGAGCTAGCTAAACATGTAGCCAAGATCCTTAGCCCCTTGGTAGGCCACACCGACTCTTTCATTAAGGACTCCAATGACTTTATTAAAATCATTAAAAATAAAAAAGTAACGCCTCAAGACACCCTCATAAGTTTTGGCGTAGTCTCCCTTTTCACCAAAATCCCTTTAGATGAAGCTATCCAAATTATCAAAGAAGTCACTGACCCAGAAACATCAAACCTAGCCAAGATCTACTTATGCTCCACTTTCTTTAGTTATCAAGGATAATTCTATGAACAAACCAGCGGCGTAGAAATGGGCTCCCCATTGTCCCCCATTGTTGCTAACCTTTTTATGGAAAAGTTTGAAAAGAGAGCCTTGGACTCCTTTCGCCTAAAACCTTTAAGGTGGAAAATATTTGTTGATGACACCAATGTTCTCTGGCCCCACGGGAAAGAAGAATTACAAAATTTCTTTCAACACCTAAACAACATATCCGAAGAAATAAAATTCACAATGGAACTCGAAGAGAATGATAACATCCCCTTTCTAGACGTTCTTGTCAAGAGGAAAAGAAATGGGGATCTAGGACATGCAGTTTATAGAAAAAAGACCCACACTGAGAACTATCTCCACACAAACTCCCATCATCACCCCAACTAGAAACTAAGTGTCCTAAAAACTTTAGCCACTAGAGCCATAAGAATCTCTTATGAAGAACACCTAGAAAAAGAAACAGATCACCTTACCAAGACTTTTAAGAACATAGGTTATAAACACAAATGTTGTAGGAAAATCTCCCTACGGACAGGTAGATTGCCTCAAAGAGCTTGACCTTAACTCTAAGACAAAAAATGCTTAACGTGGACATTGACTTCCTTTCAAATCTATGCAAACTAACACATGAGAAGGAAAGATAACAGAAGTACCTTTTTATCGACGTTTGTCCCTGCACGCTCTGAGTTAAGATTTGATCCTTTGCTCCTCGGTGAGTCATGTAGACAAACAAGATACGACCACTTCCTACTCTATTGATATTAGCTTGAAAACAGATCTATCTATCAATGATAAGTTCATGTAACTTCAAACACAAACTAGAAAGAAACAGGCCAAGCGTGTCATATTAATGAGAATAACGACAACAGTACTTAAAATCGTAGATGCGAATGCGACAACTTCGTCAAGTCCTCTTCGTCTAACCCTTGCTCGAAAGATCCACAACCTGGATGATAGAAACTTCACTGATCACTCTCCTTTGGCTGACTGTGTGTTTCCTACGAGATAATAGGTTTCATGCTAGCAATTCTGCCCCCCAATCAGCTCTGTTCCAACACTACTTATGAGATCATAAGTTTGGTGTGATTCTCCTTTTCCATCCTCTTTCACCATTAGAAATCTTGCTTATATAGCCTTGGAGAGGCTTCAACCACTTGATATATCCTTGGGGAAGTTGAGGATTTGCCTCCTTCAGTTGAGGATCTGCCCTAGGATCATGGCTGGACTAGGGATTCGAATCCAACTGCCTCCCAAGAATGAAAGGATCCTTCCCCCATTCATCTCAACAACTTAACAACTGCCCAGAATAGGTAGCGCTCCCTCAAAAGGGCCATCAGAGCATTGTAGCACTCCCTAGTAGGATTTAGGGGGCGTCAACGCTCTCAAAATCTATAACGCTCCCTCAAAAGGGCCAGGGGAGCTTTATAACGCTCCTTGACAGTGTAAGGGGGAGCGTCGGTGCTCCGAAAAGCGATATAGGGGAGCGATCTCCTCCAAAACTCAGGTTTTTGGGTGCTTTCAGATGGCAAAAGGTTTGCAAGCCTGCTGACTCATTTCTCCTCTTCCAAATCAAATGTTTGAGGTGTTTCAAGTGTCTTCCTCATGTCGTTATAGGCACGCCATAGGCATCATGGCAACATGCTTTCTCCGACACGTGCGACACTTGCGACCTTTGTAATGACGACACTTGTGACACTATCAAAGTGATTAATTTCGATGTGTAACATATTGCCCCCCAAAGTATGAAGTTAGAAGATGTGAATTGATAACTGAAATACTTTGTAGATGTTCAAGCAAGGGTATAGACTCAGAGAACCTGACGAAAGCTGCACACAAACATCCAACAAATATCATGACATATTTCAAAACCTAAGGCAGGCATACCTATGCTTGGGTGATCAAGACTCGCAAGATATGGCCGCCAAAAAATACACTGCAGATCCATAATTGTATTGACAAAAAGGTATAGGCACCGAAGATACAATGTGGATCTATACTCTGATGACTTAGACTGAACGTAGCCACGAAGAATACACAGTGGATCTACGAGACGACAAGACATAGCCACGACCAATACAAAGTGGATCTATGTAACAATGTATGTGTTCTTTGTCCAATAGAAACTCCTTCGCAGCCTGGGAAAATCATATATCAAAGTGGTTACTCAACCCAAGGTCTTCTTACCGATCTCAATGTGGTACGATTATAACCATGTGAATAGATGTCCTGATGTCGAACATGGTAGAAACCACTTGATTACCGGTCAATGATGTAAACCGTTAACAAGTGAGAGGGAAATAACCATTAATGTCAATGATTCCCAAGGTACCCTAGTACATTCCAGCGAATGTGAATAGATGAGCTGAGGTCAAACATCCATGGAATCATTCGATCAGAGGTCAATGATGTAAACCTACTGTCGAATGTGAGGAGGCCTGCCATTGAGGCATGAAGGTCCCAAAGTACCAACTGGTTTCTAAGTCTAATTCCCAGATAATGTGTTGAAGTCGACAGGAATAGACTCGTCGAGGGAGGGCCTTGATGTATCCCCCATCAACGACACGAAACAAACATAGAGATGTAATTGGTAGATCGAATGGACATGGACTGACATAGGTTTTGAGGCAAGATATTTGGGATGGCTGACTCTCGAGGAGGATACTTCCCTTGAACACTGAGGCACAACAACAAAACATGACACGGACCAAAACTATGCAGTGGATACTCGTGACTTGCATCGGGTGACCCAAAGGAGTGAAAGGAACTTAATAGATTGGCTTAGTGCAGAGGTTCAGCGGATTATGATATGTGCAAATGAGAAAGTGTCGTGTTCAAGGGCGACTCTAAGAAGTGCTAGATGATGTTCTCAAGAGACTGCTTGGGTTGCTCCTTTCAATTTTTCCCCCATCTAGATGGATGAGTACCTCTTTTTGGCTTAATGAGCTCGAGGAGGATAACACATGCTCCATATAACTCACCTTCGGTAAGTTCCTCTTCCTTTGTTTAACGAATCGGAAGAAGTAAGGGTTTAGTCCCATGTGGGCCTGTCGATGTGTGCTTTAACGAGTCCAAAGACAGAAAAATCGAAGGTTTTTTGGGATTATAGAGTTTGGAAAAACACTTAAAAGAGAACTCTCTCAGTTCCTTTTTCGTACAGTAGTCTAACGAGACCGAAAAAGAGATAAAATATCGCTCGAAAGACACCCTTTCTGACTGTTTAACGAGTGTGAAAGGAAGCAAGGTCACTCGACAATCTTTTAATATTTAGAGAGTCTGAAAAGGGTTTAAAGGAGACTCCAGGGGGGTTCCTTTTTCTTGTGTTCGTGTATCCGTACAGGTCTGAAAAAGAGATAAAAGTTTACCCGGTTGCATTCTCATGTATTTACGAGCACGAGAAAGAACAAAGAATAGGCTCAGTATGCCCCCAGCTTGAAAGCTAGTGGCTTAGCTCCAGAACGATCATCAAAGGCTGGAGACATGCCCCCCAAGCTTCAATTCATTCACCGACTTTGAGGTTGTCACCAATTTCTATGCTAGATGGAGAAAAAGGATACAGGTGGATGAAATGAAGGTTCAAAAAATGAGACCTAACGAAATACTCGACTCGACATCTACGAGATCTGACGAAAGACTCAACTTAAAGGGAAAGGCAATTGTTTAATTTTTTAACGAGCTTGACACAGGAAAAGAACTATGCTCAAGTTTCCAGGTTCGATCCCCAGATTGTTGTTTCATTTTTTAACGAGCTTGCTATAGAGAAGAAAACTATGCTCATAGCCTCCGTTTCATTTTTTAACGAGCTTGCCACAGAGAAGGGAAACTATGCTCGTGGTTTCGTCCGGATCATGGCTTCCAAGAGGATAGTGCTCTGGAAGGGTACCATGTCGATGGATAAAACATGGTCATGGCCTCCAGGAGATCTTAACTAGATGGAAGATAATCATTCAAGAAGGGACACATGTCGAGGGTCTCGATAAGAGTAAGGAGATCAGGCTCCAAAAATCCTACCGAAGATATTACCATGTCAACTACTGGATCCAAATCGTCGAAAGTTGAGGTCGTGGGAGACAACGCCACATAATTGACATGCGACGGGGGAGATACTTTCTGCATATAAGAACCACTTAGGGAGGTAACCCAGTCAGGGCCAATGAATGAAAGTTTATCAATAGTCACAATTCTTCCATCATGAGGGAAATATATCACGCGGAAAAGAGTGGATATAATAGCTTTCATGGCATAGACATAATCCCGCCCAAGGAGTAAAGCGAAATCCAAGGGGTCTCGGACTACCATGACATCAATAAAGACAGTTTTCCCTCTCAAAGTTACAAGAAACTGAGGAAGGATCCCTAAAGGTTGACTAGTTCTTCTGTTAAAAGACAACAGATTCTGGGTAACCGGTGCAAGCTGAGGACAACCCAAAGCATGCCAAGCAACAGAGGACAAAATACTAACGGATGCACCTTCATCTATCAGCGTTTGAGGAATGTCCCGACCACAAACCTATACTGTAATCTGAAAAGGAATGTGAGAGGGAAGACGAGGTCCAGTTAGCACAGCCCAATCAAAAAGGATGGTCTCGTTACTTGGAGGGGGTTTCGTAGGAGAACGAGGAATGCCCCCCAGCATGGTAGATTCTGTATTAATGAGAAAAACATGGGAAGTATCGGGTTTACTCTCTAGAGGGAGAGTAGGATCGACCGATGATTGGATCAAATCAACCAATGGTGGACTTGGATAGACCACCTTAGCACTCTTTAGAGGAAGAGTGGGACTGATCGAGGAAGGGAATGGATCAGTCACTTTGACATTCCTTAATGGAGGAATGGGATCGACCGATGGCAAAACTGGATCGACCACTTTGGCACTCTTCAAAGGAAGAGTGGGAATGACCGAGGAAGGGGCTGGATCAGTCACTTTAGCATTCCTCAATGGAGGAATGGGATCGACCGATGGTGAAACTGGATCGACCACTTTGGTATCACTCTTTTGATGAAGAGCGGGGYTGATCGATGACGAAACTGGATCARCTACTTGGGTTCGTGGTTCAATCGAGGAGGAAACTAGATTGACCACCTGATCAATCGGACTGACCGGGGATGGAACCRGATTGACCAGTCCATCAACCAATGATGGGTCGGAGAAAAGCTTACGATAACCTTTTGGAAGTTGAAKTTTTTCCAAAAGAGAAGAAGCCTCGTCCATGTGAGGACAAAGGTGAGAGTAATGATTACCTTTACATAACATGCAAGGGAACTTGACAATTTTCTTCTTCTTRCCAACCTGAACATCACTAGTTGACGGTGTATCATCGACATGACCGATAGAGGTGGATGAYGTGGAGGACCACATTTCTAAGACCTGGGTAAGACCGGGGMAATCCCTCAGAAAGTGGTCACCCTTACAAAGACTGCAAGGGAATTTGGGTTTTGGATTCTTCATTTTAATCTTGTTGATTTCATCAACACTCCCAGTACTATCAACAGTAACTGGTTGCTTGGATCCAACATCAGATGTTGTTGGGGTCTTGGTCCTTTTCGGGCTCTTCTTCTTCTTCTCTTTCGTTTCTTCTTCTTCTGATCAACTTGATTAGTTGCTTTAGAGCTTTCACTAGGCGAAGAAGGAGAAATGGAAGGAGACTTGATGGGCGAAGAAGATGAAAATTCGACGTGAGGTTGATGTGTGGGTGGTGTATTGACATCCAAAGTATTAGGTGCAACTGAAACATTGGGAGGATTCGGGATCACCGGAGTGGGAAACAACCAAACTGGTAATCCGATAGTGAGTCCTGGAAGACTCAGTGTGGCAACATATGGAGGACCAAAGTTTCCAAATGAAGGAAAAGTATAAGGTTCCCCAGAAGAAGGGGTTCCTCCATTGGTACTCCTAGGATTTGATGCCATTAACACTGACTCGACCTAAGGTCCACTAAGTAAAACAAACAACACACGCTAAAAATCTAAGAAGCAAACAATCAAACAAACCTTCCTACGATGAAACCACTAGTTGGTGATGAAATCCAACGTCATGAGATCAAAATAGGAAGGGGCGGGGATAGAGCAGGTGGATCAGTTACGTTGGCAACCTGCTTAACAGACTTATGCCTTAGTGCAAGCTTCCACAAAGTAATTGTGGATTTACCCTCCAAGGAGCCCGAGTGAGTTTGACCAACGTTTGTTCCAGGTACAGTGAGACTTCCCTTCACCATCACCTTGTGTAAGACCCTAAATATTATGGCCACTAAGGTTACCAATTCGCAGTCATCCCCTGGGCGGGAACATTCGACAGTCCGATACGAACGTACAGGCAGGGTATCGAGCCCGAAATCAACTAAAAGGATTCCACTCAGTAATTGTGGATTTACCTTTAAGCGATCCCCATAATAAGATCTGACCACCACAATCAGTTAAACCATGGAGGGTTAGTCCCCGTAGCTCACCTGAATGCGACCTCGTGCGTAACCCCTGTGTTAGAGGGGGATCCTAGGCAGACTTATACGATAATTGGATTTAACTCTCCCTATCGCAAGATACTAAGTTTGTTTGATAGCTTTGGAAAGTTATTCTTTCAACCTATTCCAAAGCCCTACACCTTAAACTAATGTAGGTTTGCTAACAAAGATATAAAAAATCTGATAAATTTTAGTTAAGCGTTGATTTTAATGGTTGTTGTTTACTCAGAGGGTGTACAAAAGTGAAACTGATGGAATGACGACTCAATTCCCAAAAATATGCATGAAATATGATAAGCAACCATTTCTTTTCAATGAATAACTATTTAAGGGAAAGAGGAAGAGTCGTTTTCACTATCAAACACTTGATAAGGAATGCCCTCAATCAATTTTGTTCTCAATCAAATCCAATATGATGCTACAACATTTCAGAAATGCAAACTAATATGTAAACTAATCATTAAGATGTACTTTTTATTGTTTGTATATGGATAATGATTAATCCAAAAGAATGCTCATCTTGCTAATTATTTTTTTGGATCAATGAAAATCAGACCAACACAAGCAAGAATCGTACAAACAATACACCCTCTCGTTGTGATCAAAACAAGAAGCGAAAGAAAAGAAACAATCAAAGAGAAATGAAACTTCACACCCAAAAGAAAAAATTGAAGAACAACGATCTTAACTAAAACCAATGAAAAAATATGTAGGCCTTTGATGACCTTCACCAACATTTTTCGTTCAGTTGACGAGGAGAGAAAGACAATGCATGGGTTTCAAACTCCAAATGGCAGAAAAACTCAACAACAATAGTGAAGAAGGCTACAAAATCCAAACAGAAAGATGTTTGTTCTCCAAGAAAAAGACAGATGTCAAAGCTGGAAAGAAGAAGGATTGACTCACAAGGTTACCCAGCAAGAGAGACACAGAGGAAAAACCCTGAAAAAAAATTTCTGGAAGGTTTACTGGCCAAAGGAGGGCTGGCGCTCTGTTGTCAAGGACAAGGAGCATTATAATTCTCTGTGTAAGGCTATAAGGGAGCACTGGCGCTCTGTTAACATAGGGACAGGGGCGCCAGGTTCAAAAAACTCCCAAAAGTGTCAAAAAATCCAAAAATTGTAATTCAATCTCGACAATTAGGATGAGTATGATGGGATAGGGAGCCAATCAACTCATGAAACCAATCAAAAGAGGAGTGAACCAGGTTTGAAACAATTAAGGGATAGAACAAGGTCAATGAGGAGAAATCAAAACAATAAGTTTTGATTTGAGGGAATTACCCAATGGAGTCGCTAGTTTCTGTTGTAGGAAAATCTCCCTGCGGACAGGTAGATTGCCTCAAAGAGCTTGACCTTAACTCTAAGACAGAAAATGCTTAACGTGGACACTGACTTCCTTTCAAATCTATGCAAACTAACACATGAGAAGGAAAGATAACAGAAGTACCTTTTTATCGACGTTTGTCCCTGCACGCTCCGAGTTGAGCTTTGATCCTTTGTTCCTCGCTGAGTCCTGTAGACAAACAAGATATGACCACTTCCTACTCTATTGATATTAGCTTGAAAACATATCTATCTATCAATGATAAGTTCATGTAACTTCAAACACAAACTAGAAAGAAAATGGCCAAGCATGTCATATTAATGAGAATAACGACAACAGTACTTACAATCGTAGATGCGAATGTGACAGCTTCATCAAGTCCTCTTCGTCTAACCCTTGCTCGAAAGATCCACAACCTGGATGACAACAACTTCACTGATCACTCTCCTTTGGCTGACTGTGTGTTTCCTACGAGATCATAGGTTTCATGCTAGCAATTCTTCCCCCCAATCAGCTCTGTTCCAGCACTACTTATGAGATCATAAGTTTGGTGTGATTCTCGTTTTCCATCCTCTTTCACCATTAGAAAGCTTTCTTATATAGCATTGGAGAGGCTTCAACCACTTGAGATATCCTTGGGGAAGTTGAGGATTTGCCTCCTTCAGTTGAGGATCTGCCCTAGGATCATGGCTGGACTAGGGATTCGAATCCAACTTTCTCCCAAGAATGAAAGGATCCTTCCCCCATTCATCTCAACAACTTAACAACTGCCCAGAATAGGTAGCGCTCCCTCAAAAGGGCCATCAGAGCGTTGTAGTGCTCCCTAGTAGGCTTTAGGGGGCGCCAGGGCTCTCAAAATCTATAACGCTCCCTTAAAAGGGCCAAGGGAGATTTATAACGCTCCCTGACAGTGTAAGGGGGAGCGCTGGCGCTCTGAGAAGAGGTATAGAGGAGCGCTCTCCTCCAAAACTCAGTTTTTTGGGTGCTTTCAGATGGCAAAAGGTTTGCAAGCCTGCTGACTCATTTCTCCTCTTCCAAATCAAATGTTTGAGGTGTTTCAAGTGTCTTCCTCATGTCGTTATAGGCACTACATAGGCATCATGGCAGCATGCCTTCTCCGACACGTGCAACACTTACGACCTTGTGAGCAAAATGAGACACTTGCGACCTTTGTAATGACGACACTTGCGACACTATCAAAGTGAGTAATTTCGATATGTAACAACAAAGACATTAAGAATGCAATAAACAGAGCCCTAGAAAAAACACGCGATAAGCCCACCATCCCAAAAGACCAGAACCCTAATAGAGATGTCTGCCTCCCTTACATCCAAGGAGTGACCGATAAGATTGCAAGATTCCTCAGCGAAAAAGAGATCAAGACCTCCTTCAAACCACTTGAAACCATCAAACATAATATGAGATCCATCAAAGACAAAATCGACCCTCACAAAGCTAAAGGAATCTACAAAATAGAGTGCTCATGCGGAAAATGCTACATCGGTGAAACTGGTCGCTCCTTCCAGATTAGGATAAAAGAACATGGAGCTGACATTAAGAATGAAAGCATTTGCACCTCTGCCCTAGCTGAACACTCCCTTAAAACAAGACACCATATCCGCCTAGAAGACACCAAAATCCTCGCCAAAGAAAATCACCTCTTTAAACGGCATGTTAGAGAAGCCATTGAAATCCGTAAACATCCTAGCAACGTGAACAGAGATAGTGGGTTAGAACTAAGCGAAAACTGGCTCCCTTTGATTCACAATAAACAATAATAATCATTGATAAAAACTATCTCAAATTTTAAAATTAATTCATTAAAAACCAATTTTATCAATAACCCCACCTAATTAGAAATCACTCTCGAATATAAAACACTTTTAAAATAAACATTCTCATTAAAGAATATTAAAAGGCTTAGGAATAGAATTGCTCATAATCTTAAACTAACCTAGCTCAAGATAACTTATTAAGAACCTTTAAATCTTTATACCTATAATATTATAAACATAGTTGATTATAACTAATTTTTAAGCCTTAAATTAATAAAAAACTTTTTAAGAAAAATTAAACCCTAAATAACAATAATAAGCAAACCCTAAAATAACTGAATAATCTACTTAAATACCTAAAAATAAACCCTACTAATTACCTAGACTCTAGTTAATTAAAACAAAAATTAATAAACATTGATTTAATAATAATTTAAAATAATCTCAAAGCAAATTAAAACAAAACCCTAATAAAACTTAATCACACTAAATTTTTTTTTTACCAAACAACCTAGCCGACACCTAGATTTCACCTCAACTCCAGTATTTAAAACCAAATATTCTCATCATATGAACCCAGGCTCATTGTCCTGAATATGGATCCTGATTTGGATCCAAAATGTCGACAGTCTATTGACAAAATTGTGGCCATTCCGATCAATCATGAAAACCCCAACCACAGAAATATTTTTAATCAGAAAGAGAAATCGTTAGGGCCTAAGTTTCCTTACTTTCTAGCAACTATCTCTCTAGGACTTGGATGTTTGAGGGTTACTAACACCTCTCTCATCCTCTCCATCTCCTTTTGACTAAGTATTATCATTGATATTTTCCTCTAAGAGTTGTTGTTGCTATCATTGACTCCATTACCCTAGAAGGCACTAGTCTATTCACTACTAGTGATTGATTGATCAAACAACTTTCAAACTATCTTCCTTGGAACATTCAATAACTCCTACTAACCTTAGATTAGCCTAATTCACTAACTAACTTGCTGATGTTGCAAAATATTGCTACAACCATCTAACAACAACAAACTAACCTCAAAAGTGACATGTTATGATAGCTAGACATTGTTAAATCTGCTTGTGACTATCTAATATCAACTTGCCTAGTTAAAGCTAATATTTCTAGTCTTTTCTCAAGAATTTTGAAGCGTAGTTATTGTGGTTGATACAAATTCATCATTTTTGTTGTAAATTGTTGTACTGCTACAATTTTATATCAGCTAGTATATTTTTTAAGATTTCATTGTCTTATGAAGCATTAACATCATTTTGGTACTTGGAAAATGCCTTTTTTCTATTTTGTTGTCTTGTTCTAGGTAGGTACAGAATATTATTTATTTTCTTCATATCTACAAGACATAAAAGAACCCTTTGAAATTGAGTGACTTGTGAGAGGGGGGGACTTTCTTACACTTTGGCCTATCCTTCTCAAACCCTCGAGTCACTGGGGACCTCTCCCCTGGGGTACATTGATATACTCCTAAATAGAAAGGGGTTTCCTATTAAGGTGACAATGATAGGTCACCCCCTGTTATGTCAATATTGCATCTACTTGCTTTGGTCTTTAGGAAAGTACATATTGTGCGATAACAATTACAATACGTGGAACTATTGAAGGAGGGTTCACTGACTAGTTTGCAGTCACAAAGGGAGGTCGTGCCTATTCTTGCAGTTGTGGGAATCTTAAAGAGGGTGGTGTACCCTTATTGTATCACATGGATCCTTGGAGAAGGGGTCCACACCCATACATCCGTTCATGGAGCTTTGGAGAAGGGGGGTGCACCCTTGTATCATCTCGTGGAGCCTTATAAAGGGGTCAAGCTGAGTATTACATCTCATCGGTGACTTGGGGAAGAGTCACAACCTCTATATTGCAATTTGTGGGTTCTATAAGAGGGTCGCACCCTTCAGCATCTCCCAACATCTACAATAAAGGGATCATCTTAGTAAATTATAACAACAAGTGACTAAGGTTTTCACAAGTAAGAAATACTAGATAGATGAGAATTATATTTTTTTCTATTAATTATTTTTATGACATAGTGAAAGAGGTTTTCATCTCTTGCAAGAAATGTAATAGATGCTTTTGATATTCATGCAATAAAAATTATTTTTTGTGCCAAATCCAATATGGAACTGTTGTGAAAATGTTTGACAAAAGATTTGAACCAAATAAACACAAAAACATGTCATCAATAAACATGAAACCTATCAGCAGTAGACACAAAGCATATCAACAACTAAGAGGGTATGTTGTGGAGTTTTCTTAAGAGAATATCTGAAATTTAATTAAACCCATAAATATATTAGCAGTCTGTAAAGGGGATCTTACAGTAGTATTAGAGTTGGTATTCCTGCCATCCTGTGAGTTACATGCTCTTTAATGTTTTCGTAAGACAAGACATGTATCACCTACATGAGTAGAAGGAAAAGAGGGGTTGAAATACTATTTAATTCAGAGTCAAAAGAAGAGGAAGACATGGGGGGAATGAATGAATAGTCGGAGGGAAGCACTAACAATAGTTAGTTGAGCAACAATTGGTTGAGCTTCTCACACAGTTAATAACAAATAACCAGGGGAACCAAAACAATGTAGGTGATAATGGTTCAGGAAGGGCACATGGAAGCAATGGTAACAAAGGGAGTCACGTTGAATGGAGCACCACTCATGCCCCTGCACAAAATAACATTCAGGAAACTAGTAGAGTAACTCCTAGACCTCTCTTACCTCGATTCTTGGAGGAACAACAAGATGAAAATCAAGGACAACAAGCATAAGGTGAAGGATTTATATATTATTTGAGGGAGTATCGGGATCTTGGTGAGAAATTTCATGTAGCTATGTCCTTACAGAATTTATGTACCATCAAGTACAAGAATAGGCCAAGGGATTACAACAAGGGCCCACAAGTTAGAATCTTCAACAGAAGATTGAGAAATTGCCTATCCCCTGTTTTGATGGCTCGAACAAATGCACTACCGGAGCTTGGGTTCAAAAGTTGTATACATATTTCCAACTCAACCCTATGTTGGAGACAAAGGCCATCAGATATGCTACATTGCATTTGAATGGTGAGTCCCACAAGTGGTGGTACCATGAGAAAGCCACGTTTGGGCATGCTAGCATTACATCATACCTAGACTTCACACAAAGGCTTATTGATCAATTTTATAAAAAGGATCTAGAGTTTCATTTCAGGGAGCTGGCACAACTCAAGCAGGTTGGCACAATATATGCTTACATTTCATAGTTTCAAAGGATCATAGTCGTGGTGATGGATGTGTCGGAGAATAGGTTGATTAAGGTTTTCATTAAAGGACTATATGAAACCCTGGATGGTTGGGTTAAGGCCTTCAAACCATAATCTCTACCAGATTCTATCATTTAGAACACAAGATATGGAGTATACAGTCCCAAAGAAAAACTTTCCTCCTAAACCTTTCCTTCCTTAGAAAAACAAAGATAAGAAACTTTTTCAGAAAGAATGGATAAGGATAGATAAGTTGGATGAGGAGGATCGTAAATAATTGAAAAGGAAGAAACTTTTCTTCAGCTGTAAGGAGCCTTGGGAATCGAGTCATAGGTGTTTTGGTAAGGGTAAGGTGCATTACATTGAGGTTCTTTCAAATAGTGATGGGGAAGAGGCAACAAGATAGGTTTAGAGTGGAGAGAACAACAGTACGAATGATGAGCAACTATATGAGGAGGTTAAGAGTGGGACTATTGACACTCTATCAAGTGTTCCTAGATTTCACACATTTAGGATCTGTGGAGTATTACATGGATAGTGTGTCACGATTTTGATTGATGGTGGGGAAACCCACAACTTCATTAACTCAAATTTGGTGGCTAGGAGGGGAATTCTTATAGAGGACTTTGAGGGATTTAGTGTTGTGGTAGTTGATGGGTACAGTATGAATTTCACACAAAAGGTTCCACAGTCGAATGTGACATTGAGGAACTAAACTGTGATAAATAATTTCTATGTAGTTGAACTAGAAAACAACAATGTCCTATTGGGTGTTAAATGGATTTATTCCCTAGGAAAACATTCGTATAAATACCAAACAATGGAGCCAAAATTCTAGGCAGAAGATGGTAAAAAGGTGGTTCTAAGGGGCATGTCCAATGGTGCTCCTAATATTGTTTCATCCAAGTGGATGGAGAGTATATTCATGCATGGATATGTATCTAGCGCAACAGAGTATTTGATTACATCTAAGAAGCCTTCAAATAGAAACCAACTTTATCATATAGACATTCAGTTATTGTTGTGAAAACATGATCGATTGTTTGGAGAGATTCCTCCAGGGACACCTCCTGACAAGGGATTCGATCACACCATTGAGTTAGAAGAAGGGGCCAAACCAGTGATAACTTCTCCTTACAAGAATCCGAATAAGTTCAAGGATGAAATAGAGAAATCCATCAAGGAGTTGTTAGAGATTGGACATATTATACCCAGTTCCAATCCATTCACCTCTTTAGTAGTCTTGGTTAAGAAGAAGGACAAAACTATGAGGATGTGTATTGACTACAGAGCCCTGAATAAGAAGACAATCAAGAATAGGTATCATATTCCTAATATCAATAAACTATTGGTTGAGTTTCATGGGGAAGTGTACTTCTCAAAGATTGATATTTGATCAAGATATCATCAGATTAGGGTCAGGGATAAGGATGTTCACAAGACTGCTTTCATATCTCATTATGGGAACTATGAGTTCTTGGTCATGCCTTTCTGGCTGACCAATGCACTTGCCACTTTTCAGTCTTGCATGAATTACATCTTCAACAAGCAGTTGCGAAAGTTTCTATTGGTGTTCTTTGATGATCTCCTTATGTACAATAGGACATGGGAGGATCACTTGAGGAAGTTAGATGAGGTATTAGGAATTGTGAGGGAGCAGTCATGGTATGACAAGGCGTCAAAATGTGAGTTTTCCACAACAGAGATTCTATATTTGGGCCATGTGATCAGTGTGTAGAGTGTGCAAGTACATCAAGAAGATCCAAGCCATATTGGATTGGCCACCGCCCAAGACACTTATAGAGTTGTGTGGATTATTTGGACTATGCACTTATTATAGGTGCTTTGTTAAGGGATTTTCACAGTTTGGTGCACCCCTGATAGATATCATGAATAAAGGGGCATTTAGGTGGATAGAGGAGTCTCAAAAGGCATTCGACAAGCTCAAGGAGGTGATGAGCACTTTTCCAGTATTGGCACTTCCTGATTTCACTTAGCCTTTTGTGCTTGAGTGTGATGCTCCGGGTGAGGGTATAGGGATTGTATTGATGTAGAATAGACATCCAATAACACCTGAGAGTCAAAATATCATGGGACCAGAGAGTCTCTACTTCATCTACGACAAGGATATTCTCTCCATTATGCATGCTTTGGTGAAGTTCATACAATATTTAGTACATGCCAGATTTATGGTTAGGACTAACCACAAAAGTTTGTGGTATTTCCTGGAACAAAAGGATCTGAATGAGAGGAAGTAGAAGTGGATCAGCAAGTTACATGCCTATGATTTTGACATGAGTATGTGAAGGGAAAGAAAAATATTGTTGTTAATTCCCTTTCCAGGAAACCAGCTACATGTTCCATTATAAATATTTTAGATGATTGGAAATCCCACCTTCTGGTGGAATATTCCAAGAATAAGTTTGCTTGTGATTTGATGGATGGTCACATTCATGATGAAGGTATAAGGTGGTGGATGACCTCATATTCTACAAGGACCAAATATATTTGGTTCATGAGTCCACACTTATGGAGATGATTATGAGGGATATCCATGATACACCATTGGCAGGACACCCAAGATACTTCAAAACCTATAGACAACTCAAAGAGAGGTTTTCATGGAAGGGCCTCAAGGATGATGTGTTGTGATGTGTGAGGGAGTGTATGAATTGTCATAGAAAAAATCAAATAACACTCATCTTGCAAGATTATTGCATCATTTTCCCATTCCAGAACAGAAGTGGGAGAGTGTGTCGATGGATTTCATCAAAGTTCTACCAAAGGTGCATGGCAAGAATTGCATTTATGTAGTTGTTGATCAGTTGACCAAGTTCACACACTTCATTCTGATTTCATCGGAGTATAAGGCACCACATGTGGAAGAGTGTTTTTTAGGGAGGTGTTTAGACTCCATGGGTTTCCTAAGTACATTGTCAATGATCGAGACAACACATTTATCAATACATTTTGGTAGGATTTGTTCATATTAGCATCCATAAAGTTGACTCCTAGTACCAATTATCACCCTCAAACGGATGGTCAAAAAAATATTGTGAACAAATGGGTTGAGGGGTATCTACATAACTATGTGTTAGGATAACATAAGACATGGATTAAGTGGTTGCATCTAGGAGAGAATTTATATAACACCACTTACCATATGTCCATTGGTATGACCTCGTTCTGAGCATTGTATGGCTAAAATGCTCCTTCATTTGTGGATTTGGTGTTTGGGGATAGCAGGGCTCCCAAAGCAAAGGATTGAATACAGGAGAGTCGAGATATCCTTAAGACCCTCAAGGATAACCTATAGATGGCCCAGAACTAGCATAAGAATTATGTAGACGGACACGTGGTAGAGAGCAATTTGGAGGTAGAAGACTTGGTTTTCTTGAGGTTGCAACCATAAAGACAATATCCATTGAAGAAAAGTGGTGTAGAAATGTTGAATCCACACTTTTATTGTCGCTATAGTGTAGTCCAGAGAGTTGGGGAAGCAACTTATGAAGTTGAGCTACCAAAGGGGAGCAAGATTCATAATTTTTTCACATGTCATGCCTCAAGAAGGAACTGGGATAGCAAGTTACTTCTTCAACAAAGTTACCCCCACTAGATGAGGAGGGGAAGTTGGTATTGATTCCTAAGGAGATTATGGATGTCAAGGAGAGGAAATTGAGGAGTAGATTGATCAGAGAGTATCTTATCAGGTAGAGAGACTTTCTAGTGGAAGATACTACGTGGAAAGGAGATCAAATTTTTCAACGTTGTAGCTTGTAGTTATTTGAGCGAAAGCAATCTTGGGAAGGGAGGATTGTAATGTCCATTTCCAAGTGATCACTTCGAGAGGATGAATTAGTAGCCTATTTAATTCTTGTTGGATATAGTCGGTGAAAAGGGAATCAATTTATTTCATTATTTAAATGTCATTTGGGTGGAAAAAATATATTTAAAAGTGGCATTGAACAATTAAATTAAAAAACAAGAAAAGTGACTTTTAGAGAAATATTGGAGAAAAACCTTATAAATTCACTTCAAATTTAATTATTGAGCAGAAAAAGGAAAAAGGGGGATAAAAAAGAAATAGGAGCTCATTATGTCATTACAAATGATCATTTTATCAAAATTGGATTTTGGAGAGCTCTCATAGCTTTTGTTGGCTTTGGAGCCTGAAACCCTTGAGCGATTGGTTTCAATGGTGAAACGAATCCACCCTAGCTTATCAAGAAGGAGATATTACTCAGATCTCTCACTGGATATATTGTTGAAGAAGGAGATTAATCAGTTTTTCTACATCGTGGGAATTTTCATATTTGTGGGGGTGTGTGGAAGTCATTCCATTACAGGTTGAGTTGTAACATTTATCTCCACTCATTCCAAAGGGGCCGGATCAATTATTATAGCATGTGGAACTCTTGAAGGAGGGCACACTCATTATTTTGCAGTCACAAACGGAGGCTATGCCTATTCTTGTATCTGTGGGAGTCTTAAAGAGGGAGGTGTACCCTTATTGTAGCACATGGAGCCTTGGAGAAGGGGTATGCACCCATACATTAGTTTGTGGAGCTTTGGAGAAGGGGGATGCACCCTTGTATCAACTCGTGGACCCTTAGAGAGGGGTCAAGATAGGTATTATAGCTTGTGGGTGACTTGGGGAAGAGCCACAGCCTTTATATTGCATCATGTGGGTTCTATAATAGGGTTGCACCCTTCAGCAACTCCCAACATCTACAGGAAAGGGGTCGTCTCAGTAAATTACAACAACAAGTGGCTAAGGTTATCACATGTCAGAAATACTAGATAGATCATAATTATATTTTTTTCTCTTTATTGTTGTTATGATAGAGTGAAAGAAGTTGTCATCTCTTGCAATAAATGTAATAGTTTCTTTTGGTATTCATGCAATAAAAATTTCATTTTGTGTCGAATCCAATACAGAACTGTTTGAAAAAATATATGAACCAAATAATCACAAAARCACATCATCAATAAATATAAAACCTATCAACATTATGTAGATTTTAACCTTGTACAATATTTACTGCAAACAGATTTCCAGTAAAAGAATAGAAAAGATACAATGGAAAATACAAACATTACACAGATATTTTTCCCCTGGAAACCCAAACCGGGAAAACCAACATATTCTATATTAATTCATAGTGTTACATTGTTTACAATACAATATACATATAGGAATCAGCGGCATCCAAAACCCTAACCCAATGACCTGGATTAGTCAACAACCCTAATTCCTTAATCGGAAATAGAAAACCATCAGCAAAGAAACCATGTGCCAAAAAACCACCTAAATATGTGACACGTTTCTCGAGGCAGAAAAACAAATTTGGGGGCGCTACCCCCGAACCCCTGTGCAACACTTAGACGCTACTCCTCGTGCAAAGAATATAACACATACCCAACATTCTCCCACTTGTTTTTTTCTTTGCATACAGGGGGTTACATAGTCAACAGTCCAGGGAAGCAATGCCCATGGATCCTCTACACCAAGAGAACTTCTCAGTTCTCACAAATTTTGTTAATGAGTCTACAACATTCTTCAAAGTGTCCACTTTCGTCAGCAATACTTTATTTTCTTCAATCATGTCTTTCACAAAGTGATATTGAATATCAATATGCTTTGTCTTTGAATGATAAGTTGGGTTCTTCGCCAGAAAAATATTCACTCTGACTGTCACACTTTATCCTTACAGCTTGTTGTACCAACCCAATACCTGAACACAATATTTGTAACCATATTTCTTCCTTACTTGCATGAGTGGCTTCCATGTATTCAACTTCTGTAGTTGAAATTGCCACTAGAGCCTGTCTTTTGCTCATCCAACTTATTGCTCCTCCAAACAGGTTAAACACATACCCACTTGTAGATCTCATATGATCCAAATTTCCATCCCAGTTTGCATCCACAAATCCATGTATATCCACCACTCTGTCCAATCCCAGTCTTCCTTCGTAGCACAATCCATAGCTAGTAGTGCCACACAAATAACTGAAAACCCTTTTTACTGTTGTTCAATGCTCATTCCCTAGTTTTGACATATACCTTCTCAAAACTCCCATTACATGTGCAATGTCTGGTCTAGTACATACCATTGCATACATCAAACTGCCAACTGCACTCGCATATGGAACATGAGACATGTCCTCCTCCTCTTCATGTGTATTGGGACACTGATCCGCAGATATCTTTACACCAACAGGAATAGGAACCTTGACCGGTTTACATTCCTGCATATTAAACCTCTGCAATATTGTCTAGACATATTTTCTCTTATTTAACCAGAGTTTCCTCCTTTTCTGATCTCTTCTAATTTCCATGCCCAAAATGAAATTTGAAGCACCGAGATCCTTCATGTCAAATTTAGAGGACAACTGAGTTTTCACATCCTGAATAATCTCCTTGTTGTTTCCTATCAGCAACATGTCATCCACATACAAGACCAAATAAATCAAATGATCACCAATTAATTTAAAATACACACAGTGATACTCTTTATTTCTTGTGAAGCCAAGTCCCATCATATAAGTATCAAAATTTTGATACCACATCCTTGGTGATTGTTTTAAACCATACAGGGACTTTTTCAACTTGCATATCAACTCCTTCTTTCCCTTCACATCATAACCTTCTAGTTTCTTCATATAGATTTCTTCTTCCATATCCCCATGTAGGAATGTTGTCTTCACGTACATATGTTCTACTTCAAAATCAAATGCAGCAACAATAGATAACAAAAACCTTATAGAGGTTAACTTGGCAACAGGAGAAAAAATCTCACCAAAATCAATTCCCTCAACCTGGGAATAACCCTTTGCTACTAATCGAGCTTTGTATTTCTCCACTTTTCCTTTTGCATTTAGCTTCTTTTTAAATACCCATTTTATGCCAATGGTTTTTCTTCCATTCGACAACTCCACTAGATCCCAAGCCTCATTCTTATCCAAAGATGTCATTTCTTTGTCCATGGCCCTTTTCCAGAGATTTCCATCCTCTGAATCCACTGCGTCCTTGACAGTTCTAGGATCATCATCAGTAATAGACAAAGCAAAATTTGAATGGAAATCAGATGGAGTATACCTTTCTGGTATCCTTTTTTCTCGAACCGAACTCCTCAATACTAGAGTATGATGATATTCTTCTTCTAATTCTTGTTCTTTTGTAGAGTATGATTCATCATCCTTTAAATCAAAATCTATCTTATCTGGTTCTTCCTTACTTGGTAGGAATTCATGTTTAACAACATCCTTCATTTCTCTAAATACCACATCTCAGCCATACACTACCTTCTTATTTTCTGGGTTCCAAAGCTTATAACCTTTGAGACCATCATTATATCCAATAAAGATACACTTTTCGGCCTTCTTATCTAGCTCACTCATGTTTTCCTTTGGAACATGAACATATGCATCATAGCCAAATACCTTGAGATGTGTGAGAGAAGGTTCCTTACCAGTCCATACCTCATGTGGAGTCTTGTCATCCAACACTAATGAGGGTGATATGTTGACCAGGTAACATGAATTACCCACTGCCTCTGCCCAGAATTCTTGCCCTAACCCGGCACCACTGAGCATGCACCTTTCTTTTTCCATCAACGTCATGTTCATCCTTTATGCAACTCCATTCGGTTGAGGTGTATATGGAGTAGTCTTTTGCCTTTCTATACTACACTTCTTACAAAATTCTTCAAATTCATTCCCGCAGAACTCTCCGCCATTATCTGTCCTCATCACCTTAATTCATTTCTCTGTTTGATTCTCAACAAGAGCCTTAAACTCTTTAAACCTGTCAAAGACTTCGGATTTATTCCTAAGGAAATATATCCAAGTATTCCTTGAGAATTCATCTATAAATGAGACATAGTACACAGATTTTCCCAATGATGGGACCAACATAGGTCCAAAAAAATCACTGTGAACTAGCTGTAAAATTTCTTCTGCCCTCGTTGCACCAGAGGAGAATCTTACCTGATTATGCTTCCCATATAGGCAATGTTCACAAAAATCAAAATCCAGAGAGCATTTAGACATACCTTCAACCATACCTTTATCGTGTAGTAGTTGAAGACCCTTCTCTCTGATATGCCTCGGTCTTTGATGCCATAGCATAACCTTTTCTCCAGAGACTGTAGGAGTTCTTTCTTCTTCAACTCCAATATCATGAACAATGAAACTATTACACCCATCACTAATAGTGCTTCCTTGCAGCTTATACAGAGTCCCAAACCGAACTCCCTTCAGCAACACCATTGCTCCTCAAACCATCTTGCAGGTTTCCTTTTCAAATATTGTTTTTACCCATGCATAGTCCATTTTTCTTACAGAAATCAAATTTCTAGCAAAATCCGGGATGTGCAGAAAACCAGGTAGTATTCTAATCCTTCCATCTATGAGCCTCGACTTGACTTTTCCTCGTCCTATGATTCTAGTTGTCGAATCATCACCTAAGAAAACATTACCTCCATCATACCTTTCATATTCACAGAACCACTCCCTATGGGGAGTCATATGAAAGGATGCACTAGAGTCAACCAACCATACCTCATGATCTACATGTTTTATTGAAGAAGCCAAGTACACATCCCCTCCTTCTTCCTTGGAGGTATTTTCTTCTGTAGAAGGAGATTCTTCAAATCCCTTCTTTTTCTCAAATTTGGATCTACACTACTTCTTGTAGTGCCCTTCTTTTCCACATCTCCAACATACCATTACAAACTTTTTGGGAGATTTAGAGCTACCCTTAGACTTAAATCACCCACTTGAAAACTTAGATCTATTTCTCTCCTGGGAACTTCCTCTTGCAAATAATGTGTATGTGCTTTGTCCTTCCATATTCTTTCGTCTCATCTCCTCCAACAAGAAGGATGAGACCACTTCATCAAACTCCAAGGCAGTTGTATTACTACCTATGGCCACAACCAGACTATCCCACGAGTCTGGTAAAGAACACAGTAAATTGATACATTTATCTTCATCTGAAATTTTGATATCAACATATACTAACTGACTTACCACAATATTGAAGGCGTTCAAATGCTCTGCCACTGAGTCTCCATCTCTCATCCTCAGGTTATACAACTTCTTTATTAGGAATAGTTTATTCACTAGGGACTTAGACGGATACAACTTCCCCAACTTATTCCATAAATCTTTGGATGTAGCTTCCTCTGACACATTCAGTAATACTGAATCTGAGAGACATAGTCAGATTGTTCGCTTTGCCTTCCGATCCAACTTTTTCCAATCATATGTTGAAGTTCTTGTAGGTTCAGTACCTGGATCTACCGCGGTCCACTGATCTCTATCCACCAACAAATCTTCCATCTTGAGCTTCCACAGCTCAAAACTTTTCCCATTAAACTTCTTGATCTCCATCTTCGAATTGCTTGCCATTTCTTTTCACCTGAAAAATCAATACCACAGATCTCCCACTGTAACAAGGCTTATCACAGTCCCGAGCCAAACCCTTGACCAAAAAGGCATCCCCCTGAAGCCAACAAAGCTTTGATACCAAATTTAGATTTTAAACTTGTACAATATTTACTGCAAACATATTTTCAGTAAAAGAACAAAAAATATACAATGGTAAATACAAACATTACACAGATATTTTTCCCCTGGAAACCCAAACTAGGAAAACCAGCATATTCTATATCCATTCATTGTGTTACATTTTTTACAATACAATATACATATAGGAGCTAGCGGCATCCAAAACCCTAACCCAATGACCTGGATTACTCAACAATCCTAATTCCTTAATCGGAAATAGAAAACCATCGGCAAAGAAACCATGTGCCAAAAAACCACCTAAATATGTGACATGTTTCCTGAGGCAGAAAAAAAAATTCGGGAGCATTGCCCCCGAACCCCCCTACGTTCCTGGCACAACACTCATACACTACTCATCATGCAAAGAATATAACACATTAGACACAAATCATATCAACAGCTAAGAGGGTCTGTTGTGGAGCTTTCTTAAGAGCAGATCTGAAATTTAATTAAACCCATAAATATATCAACAATCTGTAAAGGGGATCTTACAATGAAGGAGCCATAAATCGTGAGGTTGCAAGTTGATCTTATATTGTTGTTGTAACTACTGGAGTTGTTGTTGTTGGAGATGTTACTGATGATGTTGAAATTGTTGATGGTGATGTATCTTGAGTTGTTTTTCTTTTGTTTGCATCACTTCTTATTTATTTAGATCTTGGTGGTGATGTTATTGTAGAACATTTATATTATTTTGTTGTAGAGGATTGATCCTACTCTATTGTAAGGAGCTAATATTATTCTGCTGAAGAGGAGCATTATTTTGTTGAAGAGAATTAGTATTATTATTATGTTAAAGATGGTTTACTGAACTCTGTTGTAAGGTAGTTACACCAGTTCCTTGTGATGAATTTAGATTGGTGACAAACTACATCATAGTCCAAATATTTTGCATTTTATTTGTCCACTAGATTGTTATAACATAGGCATGGAACTGTGTTGAATAGGTGTCACATTGTTTGGTTGCATTGAAGTAACTGAAGGTTGTAAATTCATTTATTGGAGCAAATTAAAATGCTTCTTTGGTTGCTTCATAGATTGTACTTGGTTGTTAGCCTGGTGTAATGCCTATCCATGAGAGGCTATGAATTAATAAGTGACAAATTATACACATATGCATTAATACATTTGATGTAAACTAAGATATTTTTTTTTATGTAAAATTTCAGAAACATAACAAATACATACTAACAAAATACTTCCTCATTGGTTTATTGAAGCCGATCAATTACAATGTAGACTTTCTAGTAATAGCAATATGTTTCCAAGCATTCTTTTCTCGCTTGCCCCGAGTGAAACAATGTAATTATTGCTCTAAGAAGAACATCACAAGAAATATATATTCCAAGAATTATTCAACCTCTCAACATGTTCCAACCTCTCAACCTCCTCTCCCCTTCATCACTGTTTCCTCTTCTTATTTATCAAGTTTCCATACGCCCTTTTCCAAGTATCCTCAACCACCTGCATTATTA
>ML809363.1:237104-252585 GCA_009831015.1 Picea engelmannii
TGTTTCTTGTTGACTTTTCAACATGATGAACATTCTTATAGTTTATCATTCAAATTGTAAATTGGTTTTATTTAAGTAAGTTAAATTTCCATTTAATTTAACATTGTAAACATTACGCTAAGTACGCATTTCTTCTTGCAATTTTGATCTAACCACAACTTCATCTTCATGCAAGGTGGTGGTAGATAGTAATTATTTCGTCACTTGCACTCACTACCATTATTCCTTAGTAATAAACTCAAATTGACTTAATGCATCAATGCATAACTAAGCACAAGTTCGCTTAATATCACGTCAAGAATTAGCAATTCGCCCAAATATCATCACGAAATTTTCATTACCATTATGAACTCAAGTTCTTTGTTCACAACATAGGCCCTTATGCTATCACTTAGGCTATCATTATATTATTATTCCATAACATATTTTCTAGATTTCATTAACATTCATTATACCATATTGTCTCATTTAACATTTATTTTACACGTTTCCATCCACCATTACATTTGCTGCCATTTTTTTTAAGCACATCATCATTTCTTAACTTAACGAATGCTTTGTTTTATTTGTAAACTTATCATATTATTATCGCATTATCTCATGAACCTTTTATTGTTTACTCTAACCACTCTTCCTTACTTTTATAGAATATATATTCAATTTACCACTTACTTAGCACTTTTCATTATGCTTAATGGACTATTACCATTTTTTTATTCCATAAACTACATCATATTGTTAGTTCATGCATTTTCAATCCACCTTGAACTCAATTCTAACTCCATATTTAACCTCTCTTTTGTTATCTTTCTTCCACCATTCTATCCTACTTTAAATATCATTAACTAGCCCAATTGTTTGTGTTAATTCCTTCATAATTGCTTTAATCAACCACACTTGACCCAACGTCCTTACTCATTACTAACACAAGCACTAATTTTGTTTATATTATATTCATCCCTTTTAACTTAATTTATTATGCACCTTATTCTTTAATTTTAATTGTAACACATCCTTGCATTTTCCATATATATATATATATATATATATATATATATATATATATATATATAATAAATTTAAAAGAATGAATCAATGTGCTTCACCTAAAGATACTAGCAAGATTGACTATATTGAGCTAACCCCTTGGGTTACTAAAACTATTTTACTGAAAGAAAAAAATATTTAAACTCTGTAACACTTTAATCATGATTAAAATTTCTTTAAGTAATCTAATAATTATTTTTACTCATTCTTTTTAATAAGTAATGATTTTTTTTTTATTTTTTTTTAATTTAAACTTTGTATTGATATGATATAATAACCCACTTTAATATGAGGAAAGAGGTTTGCATTTTATTTCAATCTTAATAATGATAAAAATCCCTTCCATCAACTCAAAAATTATTTTAAATAATTTCCTGAAATTTTATTTGACATTTTGTGAGATTTGAATCCAAACTCAACAAAGAAATATATAAATTTTACCTCAAGTTAATAATAACTAAAATCTATTTCAACAATATAATATTTATTTCCACCAATTCAATATTAACTACTTAAAAACTATATATATATGAAAAAAATATATAAATTTTACATAAAACTTAATAATAACTAAAATCTATTTTAACAATATAATATTTATAAAAATTAATAATAATTAAAATCTATTTCAACAATATAATATTTATTAATAACTAAAATCTATTTCAACAATATAATATTTATAGAACTTAATAATAACTAAAATCTATTTCAACAATATAATATGTATTTTCAGCAATTCAATAAACTCAATTTACATTTAAAAAAATAACAAATAAAAAAAAATACTCCACACTAAAATTTAATTTTTTTATAAAAATATCAAACTCATTTTAACATGGAAAGCGATATTTGAAAATTCAATTTAACATAAACTTAAGTGCCCATTTATACGTTAATATAAATACACTACTAATAAGAACTCTCATGTTATCAAGGGAGCACCCATTATTTGGTAACTTTCTTTACTTTTCAAAAGGTAAATGAATTTGACTTTTTGAAAGATGGCTTACATATAACGTGCACCGAGGCTCGCAGGGTTGTAAATCTTTCCCAATCGCTAGTAAAATAATTTTTGAAAAGTAAAGGTAAATACAACCTGAATCACCATTAAAATATTTCTTAATAATTCTTAAAAAGTAATAATTCTTAAACCTTAAGTCCTAACAATAACGCCTCTCACCAGGAGAGTGAGAGGCGTTATTGTTGCGACTTAAGTCTTCATTGGTTTCTTTGTAATTATAATGTAAACAGTGGGTTGAGGCGATTTGCCTACGTAATTTTGGCGATTTATTGTAAATTTGACCTAGAGTGTAGTTATAAACTCTTGGCAAATAAGGATACTCCAAAGATTAAAGTAAAGGTATCATCAGTTACAGGTTGCAAATTTATGCAGATGTGGGCTTCGACATTTCATCTTCGAAGAACAAGAGGTGAAGGAGACATGGAATGTGCCTTTCAGAACATTTGCTTGGCAGTGGTTGCAAGTGTTTGAGTTACATTCTGATTCTGAAGTACATGGGTGAAGGAATCTTGTGGGAATGAAGCCATTTGCATGCAGTTGATGATGGATTGCAGGTCAAAGTTGATACTTTTGGAGGTCCAATTTTTTTTCTCCGTGGGGAGGTGTGATCTAGAAGGATCTTCACAGTTGACACATTTTCAGTCGACTTCAAATACTGACAACATTGTCTAGTCAACAAAGAGCTCACACTGAGCTTTTGGATCCATTTTGAATGAAGTCAATTGGACTTCACATGATAAAGATATGTCTTGTTGATATTTAGGGGGAAAATGGCATTTGTAAAATGCTTAATACATGAGATAAGGTTCTCATGATTATGTATTTTTCATTATTTAAAAGGGATTATTTGGTGCAAAGCCATGTTGGCTTTCAATCCCTAGTCTCAAGGAGAGTCCTAAGGAGAGTTGAGACCTTCATGGATGGTTGAAAGATATTCTCAAACCAATCCCTTGAGATATGCCAAGATACTAATTTAGGGGATCTTAAGAGATATTAGCTCCATGAAAATCTTGATGTGGTTGAGATGGAGATGTTATATAAACCCTTCTTGGGGGTCAAGAAGAGGGAGGAGAAAGGAAAGAGCTTGTGGAAAGCTTATTGGGAGCTTATTGATTCAAAGGATGTCTTTGTAAAGGAGAAACAAGTTGTAGGCTTGTTTATGTATCCCTTTTGAAGCAGAATCAATAAAGCAGGTTCATGGGATTCATGAATCCGGAGACGTAGCGAGGGGGTCTGGTGAACTTTGTTATCACATTGTTGACTATGTTGTATGTGTGTGTATGGATGCATTCTTCCTTGGTTAAGTAGAGTTTTATTTGCATAAACATGCAAAAAAAAATTGACAATTTGATGCTTTCATGTTAATGTATTCATTAATGAGGCATTTTTAGTTAACCATATTGCCCTTATTCACATGCAATCGCGTCAGTAAAAGATCTTATTTTGAAGATTTTGATGTAGGAATATTCTCACCAAGTTTTCAGATCCAGATCCACACAATCGTCAGTAAAAGATCTTATTTTGAATATTTGGCTTCAGTTTGAGTGCCATGAATTTGAAAATCGCGACCTCCATGACCGGAGCAACATAATTGCCAAATTTTCGACCCCATAGCCTTCATGCATAGAATTTATCTTTTCCACGGATTTTCTTCCCCTCGAAATCTGCTTTCTGTTGATGGCAGGTCAACATCCACATAAATCCTCCTTTTGTAATTGGCACACTCAACATGGCGCCTTTGCAGTCGGATGCATGATTAAACTACGAATAACTTTGGAGTTTTCACGACATGCATTCTCAAAATATCGACTACCAGGCCTGCAAATCCGTTGCCTATGCTAGACCAGTTATCACACCACTCAACCCACAAATGCTTGATAAGCACGATACACAAAACTGGTAGATCCACGGAATTTGAAAGGATGTTGGCCATGAGTATTGCAATCGTGATACAAATACGAGATTTGCAGCACTAAAGATAGGTATTCCACCAGCAATCAACTTTCATGTCACATCGAGTGGGAAGAAGTGGGCATATGTCGTACCACTTCATACTATTGTAAGCTACGTCCAAAATGATCTTAATGGACTCCCGATCACCGGCATTCAACATCGTATACAATCTGTCTTCCAACGAGCATACTCCCCAAATAGCCAATCAATATTACTCGTGGCTTTTTCATTGTGGCAACTCTTGATCTTTCACGACAACGTGATGTGGATTTCAACAATGAAATATCTTCGCAGATAAACTTGAAGAAAAATTTAGCTTCACTGCTCGTGTATATTTATGCTCAAAGGCAGATCCACAACATCGCTACAGTATAATTCCAACGAATTCAACAACAATTTTGGAGAAATATCCCATCTGGTAACCAAAGATCCTATCATGACATCGGTTTTTTTCCATGAGCTCATCCATTGCGATAATGGACAGATGGATATTCTTTGCTCATGATAGAATTTCTCTACGCAATTGCAGATCGAACCTGTTATCTCTCAAAATGAATCAGTGAATTTGTTCCTTTTTGTAGGTGATAGCATGGTCATAAATTAGGGTCCTATATAAATTTTTCAATCTTAGAAGTGTCACAATATAGGATCTAAGATGTTATCCTAGAAATAAATCAATCATCAAAAGGTCTTCTCAAAAAATTGAGAAAAAATCTTTTCACCAACGAACATATGTTTTGAAGTTGAAGTTAGCTGGTGAAAGCCCCAGGTTTCAACAACTAAAGCGTACTCTCGGCAGCAAGCGAGCCAGTGAAAGCGTTAACACGGGTTTTCCTCCAACGAATCCAGAAATCCAAAAAGGATACGTCGAACACACATCATACAATCATCATGGAGAGTTAATGGACGCAAATGTGTGATGACATCTTTTCATCACGTTTTAGCAGGACATCATGATAGATTGAGCTCATGAAATTCGTGGGGCAGACAGAGAAGGGTTTGAAGACGTGACGCACTCTTAATCATCATTGCAACTAGAGGATAAAGTACTAGTTAGCTGATGACATCAAATCAGATCACCATTTCCTATTTCAAACTCACGGCATTCAAAAATTTATATTCTGGGGTTTCATATTTCATTGATAACACAGAGTTGTTTTCACCATCACTAGCATGTTCCTTATTAAGAAGTTTGTTGTTTCAACCGTGTACAAATTAGCTGGTGATCAAGTTGGAGATGGCAAGGAAGCAAGGAGGACGACTTCTGAGGAAAGAATTAGACAATTTATCCTTCTTGCAGTCTTACCATGAGGTGCAGAAGTGTTTTTCAGATGCAGGTTGTATGACATATGTGGAAAAGTTACAAGAAGGCTATCACCAGGAAATTGCAGAGGTTTTTGCAAAGTCTTACGATGGAAAGAAAGCTACAGTGGGATCGTTGGAGCTGATAGTTGATGAAGATGCCATCGCTTCAGCAACCGGTTTGCCCAGAACATGCCAAAATTGGTTTAAGACAATAGTGACCAAGAATTTGGATTTTAGATCATACCTCAAGACATAATTTCGAAGTATAACCTGGAAGAAAAGTATCCATGTTTCTTACCTTGAAGATGAATGGAAGGATCTGTTCAAAGGCATTTAGTTATATTTAACCTCAGAGGGCAGGTATGACAAGTTAATGTTATATCATTTTAAACTCTTAGATCACTTCACAGGGAAGGCCCTTCTAAATTTGCCTTTCTTTATTCATAGAAGCCTAACCAAGGTATGTAATAAGATCAGAGCTGAACCATTCAGTATCAAAAATGCCCTTTGTCATTATGGCCTGATTAAAATGATCATCCTGGAAGAATTGAGAAAGAGAGAAAGAACTTGGCAACACTTTCTCTTCTGGGAAGGTTTTGAGATCCAAACTCAACCTGTAAATGAACAGAAGAAAGCATGCAAGAAACAGTCAACCCCTCAGAGTAGCTCAAGGAGAAGGAGAGCTCTCCCAAAGCCACCAGAAGACAAAAATTCAAGCATAAAGCCCAAGAAAGCTAAAAAGAGACTAGATTTTGAAACAAACTTAGAGCAATCCACAGTAAAAAAGACAAATGCTCTAAATCTGCCATACACAGATTCAGACACACAACCAGAAAAGGAAGATGAAAGTCCAGCCAACCAAAGTCTAGAGTACTCCATGGAACCTACACAAGATTTTGAAGTTTTTACTTCCAAAGATGAAGGTGAAACCTCAAGAAATAAGAAATCAAAGAAAACACAGAAGATTAAAGAGTTGAAAGAGGTAATAGCACAACAAGAGGTTTTAGAAAGGGTGATAAAGGCAAGATATAAAACCTTATCAAAAAAAATTGCAAAGACCAATGCAGCGTTTGAGAAGCTGGCACGTGAAAGTATAAAAGAGAAGAAGAAGAAGAAAAAGATCACAAAGGATTATAACAACTTATGGTGGTTAGCTAAGCGCCTGAAGAGGAAAATCAAAAAATTGAAGGCAAAAATTACCACACATCCAGATTTACAGGTGTTGGCACAGGTTGTTGTAAATTTGCAGGGAGATCAATCAAATAAATAATGATGTGTGATGGAACAACAGTTTTGGATATGAAAGTTTTCCTTTTTGAAAAAAATAGAGCTTTCACCAGCACAGAAGGCGCAATTATAACCAATTAGTTGTTGAAAAGCCGAGCTTTCATTAGCTAACTAGCAAATCCTAAGGCGAAATAGCTGGTGAAACCGCAGAGTAAGAATTTTGAAGATTTGAGCTCAAACAGAGCAGTTTTTGGGTGATTTAAAGGATAAGAGGACATCTAAAAGATGAATCACCAAATCATAAAATATTCAGTTTCAAAGATTCGTGGAGATTTTGTAGCAAAATGTTAAATTTTTCAACTAAAGCTTTGTTCACAACTATTGAAAGTTTTCCAACTACTGAAGACATGTGTCCTTTCCTCCATGACACATCAGAAACATAGCAATGATGAAGACCAGATGTCGAAGACAAACTTTGAAGACAGTTCTATTCATAGGAACTAGTTCTTAGTTATCTTATTGTATTTAGTTTTGTCTTCTGTTTTCTTTATTTAGAAATCCAGATCCATTTTTCAGGGATCTAAGATCTATTGTAAAGGGGATAAATACTTATCATTTTGATAAAGTAAGGGTTCGATTTTGGATAGCAAAAATACTATATTGTAAACAGACCTTTCATATGATAATACAAATCACAGTTTTCTCTCTCTATTAATGTCAGATTCTCATCTTTCCTTCTGTACTTTTATTCAAGTTGTTTCAGCTGCAGAATGATTGTTATCTCATCAGTTAGCTCATAACTTGTTTAATAGTTTCTTATCATTGTTTATTAAACCCTACAATTGTATTTGGTTTATAAGCATTGTTTTCTCACCCACTTTAAAAGCTATCATCTGATTATTGATCCTTGAGAGCACTGGTTTATTTGATTCTCATTTTGATTGTCTGAATACCATATTGTAATTGAGTCATCCCATTGATCCACACATACAAAATACAAAAAACAAGTTTACCTTAAGTTACCAAGCATCTTTGACCCACAACCTCAAAGAGTTTCTTGGAGTGATAACAAATTGGCTTTGTTGTGAGGGAGAGGAGACTGAAGACTAGCTTTCCTGGGAGACGACACAAAGTTGATCTTTGATGATAGACAAATATTAGACATTACATTGGTTGTAATCATCTATCTGACGACTCCACAAGTTCATCTTGGCTCCAAAGAAGATTAGTACCAGGGCGAATCCACAAGAATCACCTGTCACACCAGTGCCCAACCCTGAACTAATTCTCAAAAAAGGAAGATCATTTCAAGGTCGGACTTCAAAATTAGGTACCCAAAATAATCCTCTTTCTCATTCTAAGAAGTTCATAATAGAAAACACTGGATCTTCTTCCTCTAAGATTGTCAGTGAAAAAGCATTTGTAACAACTGCAGAAAAATAAAGTATTTCTTATCAAGAGGAAAATGTCATTACATAAGAAGTGATAGGCTCAAATTTGGTTGAAGAATCATCTAAAACTTTAGAAAGAAATCACAGCTCATCATCCCTTGAGTCTTTTCACTCACAGCGGGAAGAAGACCATATACACATTCACACTAGCCTCCTTGTTGTAGAACATATTCTTCAAGAACTGTCTGCTAAAGGTGAGGAAAACTTGGTTGAACAACTTACAAAATTCTATATAGCCTCATACAAAACTTCTTTCACATCAGAGAGTTCTTCCCCTTTTAAATTAAACCCCCCCAGCGCTGAGCAATCAGAGAAAATTCTATCACCTCTTTCACCAATAATCATGGTTGCACCTCCTCCTTTGACCAAGATGCAACAAATCCTAGCTGCTATGTATGCACCATTGATATTACCAAATCCAGTATCAGCCATGCCTACAGGAGACTATCATAAGTATATGCCCAAATTCACAGGTGAAGGTGATGTGACTGCTAAAGAACATATAGAGGCCTTTTACAGTTATGCAGAAAATCTTAACATTGAGGAAGAAGATGTTTGGACTCGAGTTTTTGTCCAAAGCTTAGATGGCCATGCTAGGAAGTGGTTCAAAGAACTTCCTGCTGGTTCAATAGCTGGCATAGAGCAATTGGATGGTATTTTTTTGAATAATTGGGGTGATAGAAGAGATTTCTTGTATTATATTACTGAATTTGGAAATCTCAGGAAAGAAAATGGTGAATCAGTCTCTGATTTCACTAAAAGGTTCAATAGGATGTACAGTAAAATACTATCCGAGATAAAACCTTCAGATACCTCTACCAAAATCAAATATGCAAATTCTTTTGATTCAGAATTGTGTCTGTTGTTGAGAGAAAGAAGGTCACCTACCTTATCTCTAATGCAAGATTTTGCCCTTGAAGTGGAATCGAATATATTGGTTGCTCATAAGCTGAAGGGAAACACTGATAGAAGAAAGCCTAGAGATGAAGCTTCTTCTTCATCCCATACTAATCCAAAACTAGACAAGATGGCTAAAATGTTAGAGTCTTTAACTTCTGAGATATCTAAACTTAAAATTGAAAACAAGCAGCATGTTAAAGGAAGGGGTACTTATGATTATACAAACAGAAATTCAAATCAGAATCCAAACAACTTCAGGAGAAATAATCAACAAGTGCAGATTTTGCAGAGAGAAAGAAATCCTACTGAGGATCAGAAGATAGGCTCCTATTCAAAATGTTGTGATGGAAGAATATGATGAAGATGAATGTCCTGAAAATCAAGAAGACCATATTCATTGTTTCAAAGAAGAGATGGAAAATTCATTTTTGACTCAAAATGATTATGAGGAGGCCCTTACAAATGAACAAATTAATGAACTCTCTGATGACAATAGTGTATTTCAGGCAGATGAGAAAAATAGATACAATCTCAAGTCTAAGGCAGCTGCTACAAAACAGAGTACTACACCTCCTCCTCAAAAGAAAAACTGTGTACCTGCCAAGCAGCAGAATCCAGATCAGCAGAACTTAAAGGAACCACATATTGCATTAAAAGCATCATCCCATGAGGTAAAAACATCTGACAAGACCTATTTATCTTTTAATCTTGAAGCAAAAATCCAAAAAATTAAAATTCCAATCCCTCTAGTTGAGCTGATGAAAAATGAGTCATTTAAGAAAAACATTTTGAGCACCCTTGATCCTAACTGCACTTTTGACTCTGCTGATATCCTCAACATTCAAGATAATCAACCTAATATTGTCCTAGGCCCTATGATTGAAGATAGGGATGATATTATCCACCATTTTACATTTCCTTTAACATTCATGACAAAATCTTGCACAATTGTCTCTTAGATTCAAGTGCATCTCATAATCTGATGCCAAAGGTTGTGATGGAAGAACTTGGTCTAGAAATCACTAAGACTTATCATGATCTTTTTTATTTTGACTCCAAGAGAGTTAAATGCTTTGGGATTATTAAATATTTGGTAGTGACCTTGACCTCAACATCAATGAAAACCATGGTGATGGATGTGGTTATGGTACACATCCCTCCCAAATTTGGATGTCTCTTGTCTAGATCTTTCATGAAAAGACTTGGTGGAACTCTGCAAATGGATCTATCATACGCCACCATTCCGGTGTTCGGTGGAGAAAACATAAGGTTGTACAGAGAATCTCATCTTACATACATAATCAATGACGATCAGAATCCAATCAATCACCCAATTTATTTTGGTGGACACAGGTATGGGTTCATGTATACTTCAAATTGACGACACTCTTTTTGAATCATTATTACTTAAGCATCCCATTGTGCAGCCAGTAGAAATAGGTGGAAATGATTTATGGACAATGTTCTTTGAAGGGGCATGTACAAGAGAATCAGCGGGAGCATGCATAGTCATCATTTCCCCATTGAAGGAAACCACTCATTTATCTTTTAAGCCTGATTTTAAAGCAACTAACAACATTGCAGAATATGAGGCCCTGCTCCTAGGATTAAATGCAACTAAAGAGATGAATATTCAGAGACTACAGGTATTTGGAGATGCGGACCTAATAATTCAACAAGGAAACAAATCCTTCCAAGCCAAACATGTTAGGTTGAAAGCCTATAGAGATGAAGTTTTGACAGTAATCCATGCTTTTACAGATTTCAAGATTACTCATGTTCCTAGAGCCATGAATGAACTAGTTGATTCATTAGTTGTTTCAGCCTACTCTTTCATACCTCCATTACCCCCTAAATTAAACTATGAAGTCCAAGTAAAGTATAGGCCATCACTCCCTGATAATGTAAAGTTTTGGAAGGTTTTTGAAGATGATGTTGAACTCACCATATTCCTTGCAGTATTGGATGAGTTTGCAGATTTGCATATTGATTTGGAGAATGAACATGATGAAGAAGCTGAGAATCCAAAGCTAAGAAGTAAAATTGGAGCACATGAAATTGTTCAATTGTCCACCAACAGAATTCCTAAAGGATTGGTCCCTTTAGAAAGGTTGTTTGATAATAATGATGTGGCTGTCAAATTGGAAAAGAAGGAAGAGGACTCAGATGTCTTTCAGTTAAATGTAGTCAGTGAACAAGATCCTAAATATGTCAACTTAGCTTCTCATCTGTCTAAAGAACAAAAGGCTTATTATGGTGAGTTGCTAAGAGAATTTGATGATATCTTTGCTTGGCAATACAGTGACTTGAAAACATTCAACACTGAGATAATTCAACATAAGATTCCTTTAAATAAAGATACTAAACCATTTAGGCAGAAGCTTAGATCTTTCAGCCCTATGTTGTTGCCTACCATGGAAAAAGAGATCAATAAATTATTGGATGCTAAAATTATTATACCTCTCAGATACTCAGATTGGATTTCTAACCTTGTACCTGTCAGAAAGAAAAATGGAGAGATCAGACTCTGTGTGGATTTCATAAATTTAAACAAGTGTTCTAGGAAAGACAACTACCCGCTGCCCAAGATGGAACACATTTTACAAAAGGTATCAGGGTCAAGTGTGATGTCCTTTATTGATGGGTTCTCTAGATACAATCAAATTGTTGTCCATTTGAATGACAGAGAAAAGACTGCTTTTACCACTCCATGGGGCACTTTCATGTATGAAAAGATGCCTTTCGAACTGATGAATGTTGAAGTTAGTTTCCAAAGAGCAATGGAAATCACATTCGTTGAAGAGAAAGACAAATTTATTCTGATATATCTTGATGACATAACTGTTTTTTCAAATAGCCATGAAGATCATTTACAGCATTTGAGGAAGGCATTCCTAAAATACAGGAGGTATGGAATTTCTCTTAATCCTAAGAAATCTAATTTTGCACTTAATGAAGGGAAATTGCTTGTGCATATTGTTTCATCTGATGGGGTAAGGATTGATCCAGAAAGAGTAGAAGCCATTAAAAAATTGTCTCTTCCTAGATCAAAAAAGGATATTCAATCTTTCCTTGGAACTATAAACTTTATCAGGAGGTTTATAGCAAACTTTGCAGAACTTACAAAGCACGTTACTTGTATGTTAAGAAATAATTCTGAAGTAAGATGGATTGAAGAAGATAAACACTTGTTCAATGCTATCAAAGAATCCATTATAACAACCCCTGTTTTAATCAGTCCTAACTTTGACAAGGAGTTTTATATATTTTCATTTGCTTCAAAAGATACAATTGCAGGTGTACTATTGCAGAGAAATGTTGATGATCAGGAGTAGCCAGTTGCCTTCTTCAGTAAAGTCTTGAGAGATGTTGAAGTAAAGTATGAACCATTGGAAAAACAAGAATATGCACTCATCAAGTCATTAAAAGCCTTCAGGATTTACATTCTTCAAGCCAAGGTAATAGCTTATGTACCTTCAAGCTCAGTTAAAGATGTGATTATACAACCCGACATAGATGGAAAAAGGAGTAAGTGGATAGAAAAGTTAATTGAATTTGATGTTGAGATCAAGCCAGCAAAACTTGTGAAAGGTCAAGGCCTTGCCAAGCTCCTTGCAGAAGAAAATTGTAAGTTGCTTGAGATAAATTTTGTGGGTTTAAATGAAGAAGACATTCAGATTTCAGAAGACAGAGGTAGTGATAATTTGTAGGTTTCTCCTCACCTAGTTGACTGTGAATGGTACAGTCACATCATTTATTTTCTGCAGAATTTATCAGTTCCTTCAGATTTGACAAAAACACAAGGGAGAGATTTAAAGCTCAAAGCCAAAAATTTCTGCATCAATGACAACTTATTGTTTTGGAAAAATCCAACAAGGATTCTCTTGAGGTGCATAAACCAAAAGGAATCAGTTAAAATCGTGACTGAATTTCATAATAGTGAGTGTGGAGGACATCACTATTGGAAGACTACCGCTCATAAAATCCTAAGATCTTGTTACTATTGGCCATCCTTATTTTCATATGTGTGTCAATTTGTGAAAACCTCTGACAAGTGCCAAAGGTTTGTAGGCAAACAATAGCTAAAATCTCTTCCCCTCAAACATGTTGTGGTCACGGGTCCTTTTCAGCAATGGGGTTTGGACTTCATATCCTTATTTTCAGATGTGTGTCAATTTGTGAAAATATTTGACAAGTGCCAAAGGTTTGCAGGCAAACAACAACTAAAATCTCTTCCCCTCAAACTTGTTGTGGTCACGGTCCTTTTCAGCAATGGGGTTTGGACTTCATAGGTGAGATTCATCCACCTTCTAGCAATCAGCATAAATGGATCCTTGTGGATACTGATTATTTTACCAAATGGATCGAGGTCATTCCTACAAGAAATGTCAATCATACTGTCATCACTAATTTTCTACAAGAAAACATATTCTCCAAATTCGGTCGCCCTAAGAGAATAGTCACAGACAACGTTGTTGCGTTTAATGATAAACACTTGGTAAAATTATGTGAAGAGATGGGAATTCAGCTGGTACATTCTACTTCTTACTATCCAACAAGGGAATGGCTTAGTTGAATCATCAAATAAGAGTTTAGTCAGAATCACAAAGAAGTTGCTTGAACAAAATACCAAGAGTTGGGATTCCAAGTTGAAATTTTCTTTGTGGGCTGACAGAGTTACAAATAAAAATTCAATTGGCACATCCCCCTTCCAGTTGGTATATGGCACTGAAGCCATCTTTCCTATTCAACTTGCACTACCAGTTGCAAAATTTTTACAAGAAGCTGACTCTGAGCCAAATGATCTAATTAGGAGGATCCACAATTTGGTAGAGTTGCAGCAAGACAGAGAACAACTTCTGGAAAAGACAGAGTTGCACCAAAGGAAGATGAAAGAAATCTTTGACACAAAGGTTAAGACAGATATTTTCAAGGCAGGGAATCTGGTTCTGAAATGGGATGCAGCAAGACAGGAAAAAGGAAAACATGGCAAGTTTGATGCACTCTGGGCAGGTTCATTTGTCATAGCATCAGCACAGCATAACAATACCTTTGTCCTCCAAGATATTGTAGGTGAAGAAGTATTAGGTGGCCCATTCAATGGGTGGTTTCTCAAGCTCTACTCTTAATGAGGCTTTCCTTAAAGCCTTCTTATTTGTACATATCCTTTTCAATTTTGTTTTTGTTTTGTTTTCATCAATAACTCCATGCCCAATGGAATACTGAGTAAAATCAGTTTTGATTTCAAATTATAAATAAGGCTACTGAGTCAAACTAGGTTCTTGGAAACCTCACAGGGAGGTCTCCATCCTAGCTAGAGCCAAATGTTATCTCTCAAAATGAATCAATCAATTTGTTCCTTTTTGTAGGTGATAGCATGGTCACAAATTAGGGTCCTATATAAATTTTTAAATTTTAGAAGTGTCAGAATATAGGATCTAAGATGTTATCCTAGAAATAAATCGATCATCAAAAGGTCTTCTCAAAAAATCGAGAAAAAAACGTTTCACCAACTAACATCTGTTTTGAAGTTGAAGTTAGCTGGTGAAAGCCCCAGGTTTCAACAGCTAAAGCGTACTCTCAGTAGCAAGCGATCCGGTGAAAGCGTTAACACGATTTTTCCTCCAACGACTCCAGAAACCCAAAAAGGATACGTCGAACACACGTCATACAATCATCATGGAGATTTAATGGATGCAAAAGTGTGATGACATCTTTTCATCACGTTTTAGCAGGACATCATGATAGATTGCGCTCACGAAATTCGTGGGGCAAACAGAGAAGGGTTTGAAGATGTGACACACTCTTAATCATCATTGCAACCAGAGCATAAAGTACCAATTAGCTGATGACATCAAATAAGATCACCATTTCCTATTTCAAACTCACGGCGTTCAAAAATTTCTATTCTAGGGTTTCATATTTCATTGATAACACAGAGTTGTTTTCACCAGCGCTAGCATGTTCCTTATTAAGAAGTTTGATGTTTCAACCGTGTACAAATTAGTTGGTGATTAAGTTGCAGATGACAAGGAAGCAAGGAGGACGACTTCTGAGGAAAGAATTAGACAATTTATCCTTCTTGCAGTCTTACCCAGAGGTGCAGAAGCGTTTTTCAGACACAGGTTGTATGACATATGTGGAAAGGTTACAGGAAGGCTATCACCAGGCAATTGCAGAGGTTTTTGCAAAGTCTTACGATGGAAAGAAAGCTACAGTGGGCTCGTTGGAGCTGATAGTTGATGAAGCTACCATCACTTCAGCAACTAGTTTACCCAGAACATGCCAAAATTGGTTTAAGACAACAGTGGCCAAGAATTTGGATTTTAGATCATACCTCAAGACATAATTCCGAAGTATAACCTGGAAGAAAAGTATCATTGTTTCTTACCTTGAAGATGAATGGCAGGATCTGTTCAAAGGCATTTAGTTATATTTAACCTCAAAGGGCAGGTATGACAAGTTAATGTTATATCATTTTAAACTCTTAGATCACTTCACAGGGAAGGTCCTTCTAAATGTGTCTTTCTTTCTTCATAGAAGCCTAACCAAGGTATGTAATAAGATCAGAGCC